>SCLF01011796.1:0-12780 GCA_004367975.1 Mesochordaeus erythrocephalus
ATTACCAAAAGTGCGTACAATTAATTCTGCTCAAGTTAAGGTAATTTTAAAAAGTGAAATATTGTGAATATATTGTGACCATAACTTGAGCAGAATTAATTGTACGTACATTTGGTAATGTAATAGTTTGATCGTGATGCCAAACCCTGTAACATATAAAATTTTAAGGATGTTTGGTAGATTTTCTCATAGACCCGTTATGTAGTTAAGTCAAAAATGTGACTTCGTGAAGTATGTCATATTGGCTCGAAATTGGGCTCATTCGACGCGTCATGAGTCAAGCTACAATTCTTCTCAGAGGACCGACAAAACATGGGCCAAAAAAGGTACAAAATTTCAAAAAGTCAGAAAATGAGTAATTTTTGATTACTACAAAAATCCAGCCGAAAAAACCCGGACAAGATCGCAATGTATGTTCAGTAAAAATTTGACCCAAACAGAGGCAAATTACCCCCACGTTAGGTGGTGTCGAAGTCAAGGGTATCGATTTTGGCCATGTAACTTTCGAGGTCTATAGCAGGGGCCTAATTAATCTACCACGATTTAGTTGGCTGAGCTGCCATACCACCATGAGCTACAATTAACGTTTAAAAAAAAGTCTATTTGGCCTTTTAGCGGGTTTTTCGGGTTAACTGCAAAATCTGGACAACTATGGAAATTCTGAAAACAGATTCGTAACCACAAGAACAAACTATATCAGTTTAGCTAAGTCTGATATACGTGTAGTCTACTACTTCAAAGGGGGTGGAAGGTCGACTCCGGATACTAGTGTATAATGTGTTATTATTGTGTTAACTACAGTGAAGTCACACAAAGTGTCTAGTCGTAGGCTGAATTTACGTCTGTCCAATTCGTTAATGGGCTCGCTATGTTTTGAACTAAGGTACCTTTAGAAGTTGATTACTAGAACTGGGTATGCACATGGGTTCACAGCATACATGTGTCAAGCTTGCCCCTACCCCTTCAGGTAACAAGTGATCGGTTAAACAGACTTAGTGAGTCTGATAGTTTTTTCACTAGGTTCAGAATCTGTTCTGAGACTATCCGAAATTATACGGCGTCATAAAGTTAACCCATCTAAAGGAAGAACCTGAAAGGACCATTTTGAAACGCTAATTTTGACTCAACTCACCGAAGTAAATTGCACTACATTGAGTAGACTCCAGGGCATCCAATAAATGTATCGAAAACGTACTCCTAGTGTTCGTTTTCAACCCATGGACCTTAAACATCACATTGCCAAAATAGACTAAATGTAGCATGACACACTGATCATATTATTTTTAGGAGATGACTGCACGACTGCATATTTGTTCTATTATAAGTGTATATAAAGGTATTATAAAATGCCACGAGTTAAATAGATGCGTGATTTCGCGTAGAAATGAGAGGATTTGCTAGGCTAGCGTACTGTACTCCATTCGAACAGTTGGATGGTCAATGAAATATTTCGCTTAGAAATGAGAAGGTTTGCTGACAGTATTCGCCAGGAATATCCAGGAAAAAACGGATATCTTCAAACGTTGCTAATGCTGTTGCTAAGAAAGGATACCTACTCTTAGTTTGTAAACAGCCAATGTACCATGAATTGGACGAAAATAAGAAAGGAAGTCCATGAAACGAAAGCTGCTGCAAGTTTGGTAAAAATCTGGCATGATATGGAGGTAAAAATTTTCAAGTTGCCAAAATTGTAAAATTCATTAATGTTCCAAATCAATCTGTATTACAATTTGACCAGAATCTATCCGATGAAATTGAAAATCTAGGTTTCAATATTATTCCGTAAGCTATATTTACTAATTTGCAGGTTACGAAATATTAATAAATTATTTCTAAATACAGGGTATAAAATATTTCGCATGGACTTCAATTCCATGACCTAATATCAACGCGCGTGGGATTTAAGGCTCCTAATTGGCCTCTTCAAATCCGAAAGTTTTTGTGACTTTACTGTGTTATGTTTGATAATGTCGTTCATAGGTTAAATCAGGATTACCTGCCACATTTGGTTATATATAAATATGGTTGCCGAATCAGTATAAACGATTAACTCCCTCTGTTCCTTCAATAGTTGAACTCATTATTAATGTGTCGTTAAATCTTTCACCTTATAAATTCCTGTTACCATTCATATTATTTGCCAGATGGCGTCACCCATATTTACGCCGGACTATACAACATGGAGTCTAAGGGTTATAAATAACCTTCTCAGTGCGAATATCGCGAAATGAGAGAACAAATCAATACTATAGTCTGCAAATAATCCATTTCCGGCTGAGAAAGTTGCGGTATCATAAAACTCAATATGCTATTCGGAAGTATAGGGAATAGAGATGTGGACAACAAATTAGCAAAAGCTAGGGATACATCGTCGTGCGGTTTATTCGTGTTATTGAAGATTACATATATTAGTAACCATTAAAAGGCGACGTGATAATAGCTGGAAATTCCAAGTTATGCAGAATAATGACTATCGACTGGTATGGAGAAATCTTCGAAAATCCATGTCGTCCGACTGGACTTGTTGATGCTAGCAATCAAAACGAAGACTGCCAACACACCAACTATTTTGAATTCCCATTCAAATGCTCAAATATGTCTATCATCGGTAATTCATTGTGCACCAATGAAATATGCGCTCATAATGTCCATAATTAGGGTGTATTATGATCAAGTATAGAACATAGAATTTTATTTTATATCATATAGTTTGTTTTATTTAATATTAGATTATATTTAATTTAATATATATTTATTTTCATCCATGTTATAACATCATCCGACCACCAAAAGGAAGAAATGTATTAGAAATCTAATGTTGACATTAATTATCCATTACCGAGTGTAAACATTCCAGCATTAATCGATAACATCCCATAATATAATCGTACCTTTCTGCTGATAACTCCTAGGAAACTTTTCTTTCCAAAACGGACAACAACAAAATCAATTAATTTCCATCTCCAGTATTCGGAGTGTTATTTTTGCCTCCAATTATTAATAAGATTAGCTAAGAAGATAAACTCATCGGCAATATACACTTTTCAGCTTGCTTGTATATGATGCACTTCATATATACTTTTAAGCGCTCCCTTATTCGGACAGTCAACGCCAATTGTTATCAGATTCCTCCCCTGATAATCCACAAACAATAAAACCAACGAAAGGTTTCAGGCTCACTTCATATCAAATTTCCAAGTCGTTGGGTACCCTAATATAAATGCAATAACATAAAAGTGGGAATGCTGTTGTCTTGTTTAGATATGAAAAAATTGTAAAAAGCCTAAAAATATTGTAAAAATATTGTAAAAAGCCTTAAATTTAAAAAGCTGATTCTTTTAAAGTGTAATTTCCTAAAAACCGGTATGTATCTATTTTGTAAACAGTTTTCTACTAGAGCTCTTTCGAGCAACAATTTGGTATGATTCGTGATTCAAACTAATTAATTTCTGGTGTTTAGCTAACACTTCCGGCGGTAGTTCCGGTCAATAATTGTATATTCTAATTAAACTTTATGGTAAATCTAACATCCACGACGTCCTTTGAAATTTAGCAAGCCAAACTTTTATCAAGTAAATGTCATTCAAATATATATTGGTTAAGTTAGATTAATATAGTAATATAATAAGTATACTGAAAAATAATTATAAAAAAGTTTTGTGTTAAAGATTTACCAACAATCTGATAATTAATACCGCAAAGAACACAATACAGGAAACCCGATTCTGTCCCTAGTATTTATGGAATAGAATTACAGAACGTGCGACGTTGTTGGGATAGTAATTATTGCCAAAAAATTACCAAGGGCCATTGCGACTCACTGACATGTCCAAGCAAATTTAACAACAATACTAACGTGGACGTAATGCCAAGATGTGCCGTTTCACACGATGGTGGACGATCTGTTTGCTGTGACCAATTGTGTCGCGGGGGCTGTGATTTGATGCCAAGCTATGGTTCAAACATGTCCAGCCATTTTAGCTACAGTGGTTATAAAGAAATTGTCCAATCGTAGGCGGAATTGGACAGGTGGATTAAGTCACCATTAATTACCATTTGTATGTTTGATGGCGCCTTTTTTCGCATGATGACGCATCTAATATAAACGCGCGTGGAATTAAAAGCCTCGTGAGTGGCCTCTTAAAATCTGACAATTTTACCATAGCCACTGTATTTTATTTATTCAAGTATACACCGGATGTACCTTTTGTCTGTTTATGCCTTCTATTTGTGACAATTTTGCATAAATTAAATTGATTTGGTGTACCACCGGAAAAAATCGAGACGAAAAATTGTACGTGACGCAAATCAGAAGTGTCACTGGTATTAAAAAACCCGAAATTAGTTTTTTCAATTACGAAGACTCAACGGGAAATATTAGTTAGCTATGTCTTCATGCTTTCAACTGATGTATTTAGCTTGGAGATCAGTCTTCTAGAAATCGCTCACTAAGGAAAAATATAATTGTGTCCAATTCACAATTATTTTATCGGAAACACCTGCTATTCGTTTCCATCTCACTTTGAAACTAGTGAATATTTGTTAATGAAATTCTCAGGTTTAGTTAGCTATGTGTCCATGCTTTAAACTGATGTATTTTCAACTGACATCAATAATTATTCAAATAATTATTTACATACAGGAAGTCGTTTTTCAGTTAGTCTACTGTTAGTGAAGATAGCAAATTAAGTAAAAAATAGCAATTCTTCACTTTCACAGTTTATCGGCATCGATTGAATGGAGCAAATGATGCGTTTGATATTTTTTGGCGATCTCGAAGGGTTTAATGTCGAAGGGTTTAATGTCGAAGAGTTTATGTCGTTTTTGGTACAGATTCGTGGATTTGAATTCGTTTTTACTTTCGTTGCCATTTGTCGTAAAATTGAAGTCGTCGTTGATGATATCCTCATAATGACAAAAATGTTTTTTTTTTGCATTTTCTTCATTCGTTAAATCACTTAAGCTTATATACCCTAGTATGATGTTGTGAGTGACTCAGTTATGAAGATGGTTTGCTTTCGGAGGACTGAATTCGATGAGGCGTTCATAGTACAACAATGTACCTCTTCGAACTTACGAATAGGCAACCGTCATCAGGATACCCTACGAATCACTTATATGATGACGCATCGGCAACTGGATCCATCCGAAATAATGACTCACAATGTCTAATAGACAATGCCATCAGGCTACACGAATCAACGACTCATGGTGATTAATAACCGCGAATATATCTGGGTGGACAAGTCACACTTCTGATATGCATCAATGGTGTCTAAGGATGGAGAATCTGCATCGACGATTCCAGAAGTTTCATGACTCATGGCTCAAGGCCAGTATATAAGGAAGTTTTCAGGGCATCAGAGGAGGGAAGTGGTAGAGATAGAAGAATCGACTTCAATATACTGTCCGCAGGACATACTATTATTATACTTTTTTGTACAGAGATTATTTGCATACACGTAGAATAAATTAATAGCGAGTTTATGATTGCACTCAAGAAGACGTGGCCCTGCATTATTTTTAAACGGTAGACCACATGGACGTGGTTCAAGGGCGAGTGAGTAGCAACTACCAAAGGCACCTAGTTCGGAGCGTAACTAGTGGAGGCTTGGTTATACAGTAACGCGTATTAGAAAGGCCAAACTAGTCATTTAGTAAAACATATGGAGTCCTCAGGGTTCTCGTCTGGTCTTTTTATATTCCGTCTGAGAGATGTGCGACAAGTGACAGGGTCCGGACAGAATCAATACCTAGAATTCTGACTAAGATAGTCGATGTAGATCACTTATAAGATAAAAGGAAGGGATCCCTAATTCCAAAAATAATCAAATATAAAATATCAAATTTACGCAGTCCGGCGTAAATAATACCGGCAACAACACTAGCAAAAGGGCAATAACTCACTGTTGAGAAGAAGGAGAAGCAAGTGAGTTACTACGAGATCCAAACACCATGGATTTGGTGGGAAAATAATATATCATTCATATCATCGGCCAAAGGAACTAGGAACAATACTCTATGGGGAGTGATTCGGTTATGAGTACTGCTCCAGTACAAGTATATGGACTGGCTGGGAGAGCAGTGCTCAGTACCATCCATGTCCGAAGTAGAGTATCGAGATAGGAACAAAATTTAACACCATTGAAACTTAGAAAATAACGTTTACTGGGAGGGATTTGTGTATTAGATTCGCGACTGATGTAGTAGAATCATTAAATTGAGTAACATAGGCAGTAAAATTGTTTGGGTCCAGATTGGAATCCATTTCAAAACCCCATAAAAGTGCACCTTAAAAGTGTACCATAAAAGTGCACCTTACCTTCATCACATTACGTTCATCATTTTTTGTGTGGACCGCTTGGTAATTAATTTTCAATCTATGCACTTATTGCATAAAGTCTGAAATTAAATGAAAATTAGATAAGGTGTATTGTAATTTATTGCATCTCAAAGAAAACTTACTCGTCAAGCTTTATGAAAAAGTGGAAATGGGCATATACAATCATACTATATTTGTACATGTAGCGGGTAATATTAACCCACACTGTCGACTTCTCAATTATAGGGATACAGTTCTGTAGTTTCGAACAAATTAATGTTCAAAACTACTCAAAATCATCTAGGGTGTAAGGGACATTACGGCCAGCTCTATTTAGTGCTAAGGTACACTACAGCTATAAACAGTCCGCTGGAATATAACCATGGTAGGCTTAAGGAAAATGCACATTCACTTCAGGATAAATTATGTCGATTACATTGCTCGATTACGAGAAAATTGGAACACATAGTAGATTCGCGTTTTTTTAATAATAGTGCTCAGTGCATAAGATTTTGTGAGCACGCTTATAACTTCAAAAAACAGTATAACGCCCCATTGAATATTTTGCTGAATCTATCGCACAACAAAAAGACAGTTAATTTGGGAATCTATCCGGCTCAGTATCACAATGAATATAACGGTAACACGCACATAGTGGTCACACGGATTGAAGGGCGTATTGACGGGCCAAATCTAAAATTAAAACAATTAAGAACTCTTAGGACTTAAATGTAATAGGAGGTGCCCGAAAACATAAAAGAATGACTGCTGCTTCCTCAAGTTAGCACGAGCGCAAATAACACGTAGTTAGTAGAAATATTGGCCGGTATATCTACCGCCCTCTCAGATTAGTACAAGCAATAGCCAACTCAACGCTGGCTAACAGTCATCGATTGAGTCTCTTATACATTACGCCACCTCCTCCAAAATGTACATGTGAGAGAACAGCCGCAAACACAGCTGACGCAGATAAGCAACACTAGACACGGCCAGCATGGGGCCAGTTCATAAACGCAACGAAGGGCATATGCATTGTTTACTTTCTTCCGAAGATATAGGTAACCCCCTACAGTTGCATGTCGAATTGTCGCAAAATATACCATGCGTGCGTAAACCCCGCCTTATTTACCAAATAGAATGGTACTATAAACAAAAAAATTACCGCTCAATACCCTCGATATATTCGGCAAACAGCCAGGAATGTATGGTGATGCATCGAGGCACAATCTACCGATTGAAAAACAAAAAGTGTTTTGTAGCGCCATACATACTAAGGCACACGTATGGGTACTCAGCAGAATTTGGTAAGATAACTTACTTATTTTGAAATTCCAGATAAAATAATATATAATACCAAAGTAATAGAAAAGTATGGCAAATATGATGCAAATCCAAAAAAACGCAGGAATATATAGGGAGGGAGAGAAACAGCGCCAGACCCACTTCCCCTTCCAAGTGGTTCAATGATGTGGATATGCAGAGTCACAACAAATGACTCACATACCACCGAAACACTTGGAATCATCACGATGAGTCTTCACTATATGACGAATTGCGTCACGAATTCGTAATCGGAGAATCCATAAATCGAAAGTTAAAAACAAATGATTTACATACCTCCAGACATCAAGTGGACGTTCAGATTACACAAGTGAAATTCCAGTCAAAATCGGGAAACAGTAACCTAACCAAAAATAAAGTACCTAACTATAAATATTCATCATTGACTGCTCAGTATTTATGTCACGCCGACAGGTTTGTTAGACATACCTTCCCTATGTTCTATGCAAAAACACGTATTTTCCGTTTCTAATCGGGTTAGGCGTACTTACGTTAAGGGCGATACCTTATCAGGTATCGCTGTCACATTTTTACGTCCATAGTGGAACGGGGGTCACGCCACAAATGGAAATATTGTGGGTATAATAATTTCGTAGTAATGACTTTCAAATTACGCAGAGCCAATTATTAAACATTGCGCCTAATTTATTAATTCCCAAATAATAAATGCCGATTACTTTATACGGATGATGCCCGGAACCTTTATCTTTAAGGTAAATTTGTTTGGTCCTTGGAGGCCTAATGTAAGTATCCGACTTATAGGCCGCATTGCCAATACACGGAGAATATATACATTGACAGTACATGTATTATACACTGTAGATAACATTTTTCGCATCATTGTCTTATCTGTTTGGACCCGAAATGTACCCGTTCGGAATTTACAGACATCAGCATGGTGAGGGATCGTGATGGATTGGGAGCGAAAGGCATCGATAGACATACAGCGGAACAGTCCAGAGAAAACTCAACACAATATAAGTCTGTATTTGGCGTTTTGCTTAATGTTGCGTGCAACAAGCACATTTTTACATTTCGGGCCATACATTGTTAATACACTTACGTGTGATTACGAATGACCAAGGCATATAATGTGAAAATTATGTCGTGTTTACTGTGCATTCTCGGCAAAAGGTTTGCTTACCAAGGGAGGCATGTTAGTGGGTGGCTCATAATTCGCCAGTTTCGAGTGGCCCAATGGGTTATACCCTTATTGGTGCTGGACATTTCCACGTTGATGCCGGGAAGTACCCAAAAGTGGAACCACGCGAATTAAGACAGAATTATGTGGCGTCTGCATCATTTTCCCACCGGCCTAACCTAGTTACCTGTTTGCTTTAAATGCATAGCTTTCTTTATTCTTATGTATATTGACATTTTCTTATGGCTGTATCACTCTCCCAGACTCAGTGAGTATTTTCTGTAAATGACTAGGTTTGGCCGGTGGGAAGATCATATAAACGGAAAAGTCCGTGTTTTTGGTTCGCATGGTTCCACTAATGGGTTCTTCCCGGCATCAGTGTGGAAAGGTCCACACCTCTAAGGATCTCACCTATGGAGCCATTCGAGTCTGGCGAACCAAAAAACCAAGCGAACCAAAAAAGTCTGGCGAATTATGGTCAACTCACTACATGCCTCCCTTAGTAAGCAAATATGTTGCCGAGAATGCATAAAAAAGAAAAATTGGATTAAAATGTACCGAAATAAACGTTCTGCGCATGTGTTGTCCCGCATTACAACGGTAACATTGGTGAGATTGTTTATGGGCACCATAAATTGTGAAAGTTGCCAGTAATGTCTACGAGCTACTGTACATGTATGTTCGAAATGTACCCGTTCGGAATTTACAGACATCAGCATGGTGATGGATTGGGAGCGAAAGGCATAGATTGAAATACAAACACACTTCATATTAATTTCCGCTAGATGAGTCATGCACCATAGACCACAATGCCAAACAATTTACAGAAAATACTTACTGAGTCTGGGAGAGTGATACAGCCAATATAGTTTAAGCCGAATCCAGCCACGATACACGATAAGAGGGACATCTTGATGAAACGGAGGGATTTCATCAAGCAGCATGATATTATTGCCAAGCTTTTCGACAAATGATCCCAACCTATGTAAGAAAACAGTGCGTACTACTATCCCTGTATTTTATTTGATCGCATGTTTATGAATACAGATGAAACACTTCTACGAAATGTAAGAATAACAGTGAACCATACTTATTATTGACATGGGTGGTGCTAATATCTTCGGCGAAATGTGCTGCTGAACCAATGAAAGAAACGTAATTTTTAGGAATGCTAATTAATATGAACGCAGACACTCGAGAATTAGATTATATAAATATCAAAAATCTCATAGTCACCAAGAGAATGAGTTAGCTGGAACAATATTATATTATTATCAAGAAGTGACCAGATACGTCACAGAAGAAAAGCAGAATTGGGCTTACAGATAATGATATTTTGAGAAATAAGTTGAAACGGGAAAGATGGATTTTGTGCTAATCAATGTATGGTGTACGCTCATTTAAATTAGGGTACAACAAACTATAAGTTTAATCATATCGTAACAGGTATAGATTAATTTAGGCATTATCGATGTATTGAGTTTAATAGATGTTGGCTATCCACACAGTTTCAGTTAGCTCGCTCGAGGTCCAGACGTATAGCTTAGAACAATGTTGCATGCATGAAATAGTCGTTGACAGACGGCAACATAGATTAAGTATACATTTACGATGAATATATATATATGGGATGGACTCCAGCGTCGGGGATACGTTCTGGACGAACATATTGTTGTGTGACCCTCCTACGGCTAGGATTAGATTTGCAGCAATGACACGTCATTTGCGATGGTTGAGGGATCGTTCAATGATTAATTCCTATGCAGCTCTATTTAGCAAATTGCCCAACCGCAGTTGTGCCAGAAAATGATAGGTAGACTGTATAAACGTACAACATAAATAGCATAAATAGGAAGAACATTTGTATATACTTTGTACAGAAACTCAAAGACACTAGTAAGATGTATGTTGCAAATTGCACCTGAAGAAATCTCCAATATCTGCTTTTGCTTTAATGAACAGATGGAGAGCAAACATTGGGACTATTTAACCAAATGAGCATCCTGGTCTAAAGGGATTTAACGAACAACAGGTGACAACATATGTAGATGCAACGTGGATGGCTTAAGTGCAAGAATATAATTAAGTGCAAGAAAATAAGACTGGGCTTGAACATTTCAACTTCTGAAATGGATAAGTGGGATACTTAGTAACCGATAGAGTTCGTAGTCGAAGAGTTTCAAAATTTAGAATGCGTTATTTGAGGTTATATCAGAAATGACTAATACAGAAGTGAAAAAAGATGTGCGAGTTATCTGTAATACGGGAAGCAAACCAATCACATATCTTCATTCAGATCTGGTGAAATAAATTTGAAAGGATAACTGGCCAGCGTAAAGTATGTTATTGTGGATTTTTCAACCTGCATTCCTCCCGGCCCCGCTTTCTACGCGATTAGTTCCATCATCTAAAGTGCGCTACTGGAGGTTATATAAGTATATAATAATCATACCTACCTGCTATAAACAATTTTAGATATTAATTTTCAGGAACACTAGCAACCTATATAAAAGATACCAGAGCATACAAGGATATACCTATCCCGATTATCTCAACAGCAATGAAACGTGGGAAGATCCGTCGTTCGATAAACTTGTCCTAAGTCGTACTACTGGGCAGTTTATAAATACATGCAGTGCGTGTGATATATTTGACTCCAAATTGCCAGGTAAAAATAAATGCCTTCTTCCCAACTCCCAAATGTGTATGAAGAGTTTCAGCCGAAAGGGCTCCGCGCATAAACATAGGTTGGGTGCACAGACGAAGTTAAATATATATTCATTTCCATGGATTTTTTCTCAACTCCATAAGCTATATTCTGTGTATTTAAAACAGCTTCCAAGTTGATTAATTTAGCCCCATATATATGGCAGTTTATGTATTATGGGTGGGAGGGCTGGGATATGGCCGTCTTTTTGACTGGAAAGGCTGTAGAGTCAAATACGGATAAGTTAGGAATATGATTGTTACATATTCCAGCAGACTTTCTGATGCTGGTTCTTCTGATATATGTTAATATATTTTTAAGAGTGAAAAACAAAATTAATAAAAACAACACTTTAGCCTATGACACATATACCATTAGAATCCGAATTCAATTCTGTGAAACCATATGTAAAAATTATATTTCTAATTCATCCTTAACATACGCGGAAAATATTTAACTTGGTGCGATTGATGTCACGTTTATATAGATTTAATCTAATTACCCTTACAGCCTTTGATTCTATATACATACAACCTTAATTTACAAGACATTAACGTAATATATATAACCGATTTTCAGTTAAGTATATCTCTCATGCACACAATTGGCTTTTAGACCGGAATTTCCCCCGGAAGTGATAGCTGAAAACGGGAAGTTGGTTATTTTGAATAGCGAATCAGATCAAATTGTTGCCCGAGACGACCTCTAGTGGAGAACTATCTTTAAAAAATTTAAGTACCTACAGGTACATAGGAATTAACACTTTATAAATTTTAGTATCTTGTCTTAGATAGGAAAATTTTAAGCAGCATTTCCGCCTAGAATTTTATTGCGCATATTTTAGGGTACCAAAAATTTTGACCGGAAATGAACATAAAAATCGAAAATTAGAAATTTTCCGTTGAAAATTGGTGAAGATATCGACCGATCAATGGTTGAGTGGAGACGGAAATATAGACCTTATTTTTTTTCAGCGGAAACTTTTATTTAATCGATCGGTGTATAAAAGAAAAAGAAAATTGGTATTATTTGACTAAACGGATGTCAGCTACATTCCTCTCAAGTGGTCGAACCAGAATTCCTAACCCGTTATGTACTTATAGCCAGTATAAGTTAAAAATGTGTTTTCGGAAAGTATGTCCCATTGGCTCGAGAGAGGCCTTATTCGACGCGTCATGACACCAGCTTGAATTCTTCTCAAAGTACCGACCCCGAATTCTTAACACGTGACCCAGTTATAGCCCAAAAATGGAATTTCAAATTTTCAGA
>SCLF01011907.1:0-12776 GCA_004367975.1 Mesochordaeus erythrocephalus
ACGGACACTGCAAAATAACGGATTTTTTTGGCACTTTTCGAAAATTAAGGCGTCCGTTATTTGGACCAGGCACTGTAATAGAAATCTTGGTAACAACCGTTTTTTTGAAGACATAATTTATTATTATTTTCTGGCTAACTGCAAAATGTCCCAAAAAATACTTGCTATTTCGGCATATTAGAGGATGTACCACATAGCTTGCGGTTAAATGATGACGACTTTAGGTTCATTGACGGAGCTACTTTTTATTTTGATTAATTTATATAGGTCCAACCAGCTTTAAGTCGTACCAGAAATTACAGAGAAAACTTATTGTGGAGGCAATCCGAATTTTAAGGCCGGGCGGAACAATGGTTTACAGTACTTGTAGCATACTGCCGGAAGAAAACGAAGAGAACGTGGGGTTTATAAAGGAGAAATTCGACCGTTTGGAATGTGTAAAGACTGTATCTTATAAACCGTTTAGTAGAAATGTGACAATATTGGATGGTATACACCATATAGAAAATGATAACCTTCTTAATGACACGATTGGATTTTTCGCGGCGAAATTCCAAAAAAACTAGAAATTAGAAAATTTCGATAATGAATATAATAACATATTCTACTCTTGTTCAGTATGTCTTACCAGGTTACAAGGTCGTTGGAATCGATCGATGAGCAGGGCACGAAGAGTGATTTTGTTGATATGTGGATTTCAGCAGATGGGAATTTTCTCTGCTCTTCTAGCAAAAATGGTCTTATAAAAGGTTATTTATGCATTCTATAAGAAATATCTCATAAACATTGCTTCCTACGTATATTTACACACGCTTATGTGTTTTTTAATCAAGATTCAGATTTTTACTCGTACAACAATCTCAACATCCGCTTAACACCAGATCTAAATAAAAATAGTTCCGTGCCATTAAAATTACCCATTGCTGTTTTAGTCATGCAAGTTATGAACCAGTTCTTTGAATTGCATGGGTTTATTGGACATCATGAACACACAACCAACTTAGTTCGAATTGATAAACAGCAAGGAATTCGTCATCATAAGTAACAAACTGAAAGAGTTAACGTCCTTACTCGTGTAGATTCGATCGCTTGAATAACCTGGACATGATTTCTAGATATAATTTAAAAAAGATTTGCAATTCCAAGTATTCATGTTAGGACTATTTGCACGCATGTTTTTCTAGGAAACCTAGGAGTTTTTCAGAAAATCACCAGTAATTTCTAGTCATCCCTAAGCATTTATGATAACAACTGCGGAATTGTACTCATAAACCCGATTACATCCGCAGAAACATTTAGGCATGAGATATAGGAAGCTGTTTAAATATATACATTAAAATTAAAATTCGATCAAGCTCATACTGCTATTCCAATACAAGGCATTATTATACCATACAAGGCATTATTATACCATTTCTGGTTTTAGCTGGCAGTTTCGGTGCTCAAAAACTGTCGGAAAAAATCGCATCTAAGGCGTTCAAAACGCTAAATACGGGGATTTGTCCCTATTTGTAATAAAAACGACGAAGGAATAAAAATGTTTATTTGTATTCAGTTGAATACACTGTGACTTTCGAGGTCCATAGCTTTAAAACAAATAATCACAGTATGTTTGCGATACTTTTGTTGGATGCCCAGGGGCCTTTGTTGGATGCCCAGGGGCCTTATTAATCTAGCACGATTTAGTTCGGTGAGCTCCCAAAATTAACGTTTTAAAAAAGGCCTTTCTGACATGTCTGTCTTTAGAGGGGGTTAAATGTACGAAGGTATAAATTTGGAAATTCTGAAAATAGATTCGGAACCGCAAGAACAAACTCTATCAGACTGGCTAAGTCTAGTTAAACATGTGTGTGCATTTTGAAGGGGGGGGCACTTCGGACAAGTGTGTTCAGATTTGAAACTTAGGAATTGCATTAGAGTCGGCCTCTATAAACATAAAATAGTTTTGATGGCAGTTGTTTGTAAACTATATGAAATTCGGAATATTGATAAAGTGCATGCTTAAATCCTAGCCCAGATAACATCGCGATTTATCACGTTCTATTACACGTGTGTCCAGAGGTGTCCCACCCCCCCTAAAAGATGCAGACTACAAGTTAGCCAGACTTAGCTAGTTGATAGAGTTTTTTCTTGCGGTTCCGAATCTGGTTTCAGAATGTCCAAAGTTGTACTCCTTTTACAGTTAACCCCCTCTAAAGACAAAAATGAGTCGAATATAGTTGATTTTGATCGACCTGAAATATAGTTTTAGTGCAATTGTTTCGAGTCGAATTTTTAGTGAACATACTTTGTGATCATGGCATGTTTTCTAAATCATAACAAAATCGAAAAGTGAAGAATTCGTGATTTTCTGACTTTTTGAAAATTTGTACCTTTTTCGATTCATTTTTGGCCTATAACGGGTCACGTGTCAAGAATTCGGGGTCGGTCCTCTGATGAGAATCGAAGCTTGAGTCATAACAAGTCCACTTTCGAGCCAATTTCACGAAATGACAGTTTGGACTTAAATTCGCTCACTCCACATAAGGGGTCTATGAGAAAATCTATCAAATACCTTTAAAATTTGATATCTTATATAGTTTGGCTTCACGATCAAAGTTTTACATTAGCAAAAGTGGGTACAATTGATTCTTCTCAAGTTATGGTAATTTTAAAAGTGAAAGGACTTTGGGGTTAACGGTAAAAGGAGTACAACTTTGGACATTCTAAAACCAGATTCGGAACCGCAATAAAAAAACTCCATCAGACTAGCTAAGTCTGGTTAACCTGTAGTTTGCATCTTTTAGGGGGGTAGGACACCTATGGACACACGTGTATTAGTTTAAAAGCCTAATATTGAAAATGACTAAAAACAAGGCACAGCATATGGGTCTCTTATATACACAACTGGTGGCAGGAAAGACTTGTTATCAAACTGCATTCGTATGGTTGATTTAAAACATACTGATCAATTTCACATGGTGTTTGTTGGTCATACCGATAAAATAACCACACTTTCATTGAATCCTTCAGTTCCCCTATTTTCGTCTGCAGGAAAGGTTCGTCTTGTTTTAACCGATCTTGCACTTACAATTCTTCAAGGACGGGAAATATTTTATTTGGGATAAACGGAGTCCGCATCCTGCCTTTTTCGAAGAAACCCATTATAAGGAAAATATTACATGTTGGTCTCAATGTGGTCGCACGTTCTGCACATCACGGCAGACATCTAAATACAAGTCAAAAATATCAATATTTGATTTTAATTTTCTAAAATACCCAATAGCAGAAGTCGAAAGTTTCCCAGACTTGCCGGAGCGAGATAGAAAACATTCATGTATTACAGATATACATTATTCAGAAGATAATAGCAGGTATTTGGTGAAAACTATTACAAACCTATTTTTAAATATTTAGGGAAGTAGCGACATGCCAAATCGATAAATACAAGTAAATCGCCTTACATGAAGATAGGTCGTCACTTCTCCTAAGTATTCTTGCTACAACAAATACGAACCTGATCATGGAATACTGTTCAACGGACTTACTTAAGAAACCGCGAAAATTTAGCGGACATTTGAAGGGAAATAATGAATCAATTATACCGGAAGTTGCTGCATACTTGAAAGGTATAACTTTAGACTTCAGTTAGTATTCAGACGGTAAATGTAGCGGTCTTCCCATTAGAATTAATATTAAAGCTCAACAAGCTATGTTTTGGCCTGACAAATAATATCAAAAATAATCTACATAATTGCGAAATTAAGTGAAAAATCAAATAAATACGGTGATTATTATGTATGTAATTATGTATCAACCTTGTAAAAAAACTCATGAATTCTTTATGAACTTCGACATTTTGTGGCAATGGCTGTATGCTCGTGAACATTTTATCGAGATGTGACAAACTCCATTTGGTGGAAATTAAATTACGTACCGATAAACCCGAGCTTTGAACATTCAGGTCTACATTTGACTTTTTTAGCGCTAACTCCTTCATACCACTCTTCTATTTCTCTCTAATATCTCATTTTTACGCGGAAGAGAGATTAGTGAGAATTCAAAATAACGTAGGCTAAATTCCGTCTTACAATGAAGAACCAATCAAATCACTTTACAGTTCATATTCCCGTGTTTTGCATTACGGTTCAACCGTAACATATACGGTGGGTTGGAAACGTTCATGTAAAAGCAGAGAGAAATTTGGGAAACGCAAAGTACAAATGTGCTCGGTTGCTTATGGGGATTTTTCACCTGGGAGGGGTTATCAAATTTGATATATGTGGATTACCACTGTCATAATCTTTTCAAAAACAATTAACTGGTAATTTAGATGAAAGTTACATTCATCTGTGGAAGGACACAGCATCATATAATTTGAAGTTGCTAATTATATCAAAGAACACATTTTCTGACAAGCGTCTTTGTTATGTGCAAAATCATAATGGGATGTTCACAAGGACATGCTCATAAGAATATCATAGATAATGGTATGAGGGTATGATAATGAACTTGTTTATAGTATTTGTTCAGAATCATATGTAGCTTATGCTGAAATGTTCTTACTTGTTGTACATAGTAATGTGTGCAAAGATATGTTCATAGTTAATAGATATGATCATACCAATTCATTAACAAAATTATAGCGAAAGGGTTGTGATGAGATAGTTGTAGCCTCTTGTTCATAGTTGTATGGATACATTGATGTGTTAATAGCACATAGGGTATGATATTATGATCATGCCAATATTTGTTAAGATCATAAGGGGAAGCTTGCGATGAAATGTTCATACTCTTTGTACATAGTTGTGCCCATAACCCATGCATAGAAAACTATGAACCTCTTCATACCCTCTTCACCTCTACACCTCATTCCCTTCATACCCTCTACACCTCTTCATACTCTTCCCGCTATTATTTTGTTAATGACATGGTATGATCATATCATCATATCCATTAACTAGGAACATATCTTTGCACACTTTACTACTTACAACGAGTAAGAGCATTTCAACATAATCTACATATGGCTATGAAAAAATACTATAAACAAGTTCATTATCATACCCTTAGACCATTCTCTATGATATTCCTATGAATATGTCCTTGTGAACATCCCATTATGAGTTTGCACATAACAATACACTTGCCAGAAAATGTGATCCCTTTGAGATAATTAGAAACTTCACATTCTATGATGTACTCCGATGCATAGTGCAAGGGTTAAGATGAGATAGTTGTAGCCTCTTGTTAATAGTTGTATGGATACATTGATGTGTTCATAGCATAAAGGGCATAGTTAACGGGTATGATCATATGATTAATTAACGAAATAATATCGGGAAGAGTTCATAGTTTTCTATTCATGGGTAATGTGCACAATGATGTGCGCATATCACAATGGGTATGACGATATCATCATACCAAGATATTATTAAGATCATAAGGGGAAGTTTATGATCATATGTTATACTCTTTCTACATAGTTATATGTGCAAGGATATGTCGTAGTTAATGGGTATGATGATATGATCATACCAGGTCATTGACAAAATCATAGCGGGAACAGTTTGAAGAGATGTTCATCGTTTTCTATTATTCACAATCAGATATTATGAAGATCATAAGGAGAAGTTAAGAAGACATGTTCATATTATTTATACATAGTGATGCGTGTCAGGATATATTTATAATTCAATAGCTATCAGACTAAGTCATTAACAGAAGCATAGCACAAAGGTTACGAGGAGATAATTGTAGCCGTTTGTCCATAAGTGGTATGGATGCATTGATATTAAAATATCCAAAATATTGTTAGATCATAGTGGGAAGATCATGATGAAATGTTCGTAGTCGTTGTTCATAGCAGCATATATGTTCATACTACGATGGGTATGATGATATGATCATACCAAGTCATTAACAGGATAATAGCGGGAAGAGTACGAAAAAAGCTCATAATTATACTTTGGGAAAGGGGACAATTTGAATGTGTGGCAAGATTCTGGCCGGCAGTTTGACATGTTTATAAATGTAAGACACCAGTTATAATGTTGCTGAGAAATTTGTGTTGGTCAAAATTATCATTTAGAATGACTGGGGCGCAATTCAATGACAAGTTCGGACAAGATATCACAACAGATTAAAAGCATAATACAAAGATGTTGGAAATGTTCGCAGAAATGAGCCTATGGCCAATGCCGACAGCTCACCGTCAGGGTGGACAAGCAAAAGTAATATTCATTCAATTCGATTCCGGACATGAGCGTATGTGGAATTTCTTGAAAAGCCGAAACACCATAAATTACGGGTATAAACCTTATACTTGTGATTTAGATATTAACTAATTTGGCAAATCACTTTTACAGCACGCGCTTTGTCATACAACCAGTGCGAACTCATATAAAGCTGAGTTGGTGCGTGGCGGTACATTGCCAGACAGAGAAACAAGGTGTTCAGCAGCTTTGACCTTGCGATTATCAGAATTGAGAAAAACCAAAAATTACTGGTTCTCGCTGTGTGCATGGGACGGTATGGCTGATATGGAAAAAGCTCATACATGGCAAATGACTGTGGGAAGAGGTTTGTGAATCCCTAATAACGAATGGGCAGCAAATTAGTGGAAACAAAAAATAGTTGGTAAAAGAGGCTGGTGGCCTTTGAGTGTAAAATGCTCGGAGCATTTAAGAAGTGGTTAGAATGGATCAATGGCTATTGAACATGCATTCGTCAGGAATCTTTGGACAGGTGCATTTACCAGAACTTTCACAATTCCGGCTTATTTTGTTCAATAAGCCAGATGAAATGCCATGGAATATGCCGTTCTTGTATGATGCGGTATGGTCAGAAGAATTTACACTTAGAAAAAGTGTAGATTTTATGCAAATATATTCAAACGAATGGGACAAGCGGAGAGTAATGAGGATTTTATAAAGATCCCTGATGGAATGGGCTCGACATTGCAAGGAATATTTCATACAAGATTCATCGAAACAATAGCCACGTCCAAAGTGAGGGCGAAATACGAAGGTGAAGATAGACGTTAAAATCAAATCTGTAATTGCACAAATTGACATTAAAACCTTGCTCATGCTAGCACAAGCGATTCATTGAGACAAAATGGAATCTGCAAAAGGTGATAAAATGCTGGGCAGATATGCCGTACTGGTGGTTGGCAGCTGCAATTATTAGGAACATAGAGTTTGATGGAACGTATCAAGATGTTCGTAACAGATACAATCAAGTGGAATATACATACCTGGCGTTTAGTTTTATGTATATAATCCAAATTGCATCGGAAGAGAAAGTTCGGACATTGAACACGGATGCGGAAAGCATATCAGATATAACTGGCAAGGAAATTAAGACTAGTATTTCCAAGCTAAATAGCAGAGAGACAAAGCTGGGTCGCATGGAAATAATTGAAGAAAGCAGACAAGCTGAAGTGTTCGAAGGAATAAGAATAACAAAGACGAAATGCTATTATTAGAGAAAAGTCGCCGTTGAACATGGTAGTCAGCATGATGTATCTAATCAATAGATTTTAGGTACTGGGATAAAATGTTTAGTTCACCAGGGACGATGAATTCGAGCAACGTTAGCATTGGGACAGGGGATTCCAAAGGAGCTAACCAAGAAATATTTCGCAAAGTAGAAATTGGATAAGCTGAGTGGGAAAAAGATGATTTATGCGGATCGTTTGGAGATACAATTAATCTTGGTCAACCTTCGTCCGGGTAACGGAGACATCTTGATGACAGATCCGTCATTCATACTTGATGTGAATATAGACGAGAAGCAGTGGAATGAGATTGAGTGAGAATAGTACAATTGCAGATAGATACATTCATGTATGAAATTGCGTTTTTCACACCAAATGATGACAAACCGTTCTCTAGTTTGTTGGCACCGCTGATAAGTTACTTTGGCTTTTGGTCACAATTGGCGATGCCAGGGAATTTACGCTTTTCACGTAGAGTTAAATTGTGCGAAAAATGTTGATGGCAAAGAATTTCCTTTTCTGACAAGTCTTCCGGCAAATAATTTGTTGTCAAATACCAACATTAAGTACAAATCGGACTTAGTTACCACATCAAACTTCGAAGAGTTGAGTTGTCCGCTAATGAAGATTTATTCGGAATGGTTAAAAGTGGAAGAAGCTTGGCGCAGCTAATCTTGGCTCCCAGCTGGGTTTTGGTTGGGTCAGCAAAGAAGTCGGCAAATGGCAAACTTGCAAGAACTGGAAGCTTATCATCCAGCGATGGTGTTGTGTAATAAGATAACAATAGTGTTGGCAGCTGCGGGAAAGAATACAAAATGGAATAGAGAATGGAGGAAACTTCAGCCCAGATTGGCTCGAGATCAACAAGTCAATGCGCGCTTCTTCCCGGAGAGTATCCAAACGGAATACTATAAAGGCATGGTTGCAGTCAAGGAACAACGGAAGGAGTCGGAAAGGATGAAGAACGAGGCGTGGCTATCATCATGGAATAATGATAAAGCCGAAATTGAACTCTAGGTGCGAAGATTTAAAGCTATTATGAGTTTGTCAATTAATAACTTGCAATCCAGATGTGACATACTTAGCACAGTTGGTGATTATAGCAATTTCGAACGGTTAGTATATAGTGGAATTTTGTTGCCGAAATTTGTTCAACAACGCACAAGTGGATATCAATATTCAACACAAAGAAGTTTTAAAGAGCTTCCTCCATACATTATTGACAACTACTGAACTCAGGAAGAACCAAGAGCTGAGCAAAAATTTACTTGATACAATTCAAGTAACGGCGCAGAACTTACCAGGGTCAGAGATATTAGACTAGATAACGGTTAATCAAAAGATAGCTTTCATATTTCAGGGTAAATATTAAGCATGGGGATTAGTGATAAGTTATTAATTTAGAGGAAAATAAACGAAAGAAACCATAGATCCCTTATTGTAATGGCGAAGTTTCAATGGGTGTAGGAAAAATGTTTGACTATAGTTCAAATGAACCAAGATAAATAATACGCAAAATAACTTTTAATTTCAGAATGAACTCTTCACCATTAGTGTCAACTTTGATTATCATTGAAGGCGAAGCTGGTCAAGTAACAAAGCAAGACAATCGAGCACCTGAGTACAACCTGAGCAGGTGGTTAAAGTCCCCAAAAAACGAGTAAATAAAAAGCTGGCGAAATTGGCTAAACAGACGCGGGAAACGACAACCAAGGTGACGCTGCGATCCAGATAAGCTGAGGCAGAAGTACGACATGTCAAAGCAATGCTCCTCTGAGACGAACAACGAATCGTCAAAGGGGAATTTGTTGAAGAATATTTAAACTTCAATGTGACTTTTCTAAATAGAAAAGCGAAATTGACAGACCTTGATGCCGAATAAATTGTCTACAGCGCTGTTAATCTGTCGGATCGTACTTGGATTAAATATCTGCACAGAGGACTTCAAGATCGAGATGACGGGACTGCGCAGTTGCAGTTTGACAATCAACAAATGACAATAAACTCTAAAGGGAGAGAGTTGCAAGGAATCGAAGTGGGACTCCAAATGCAACATATGATGCGACAATTGCAATAAGATAATGAGCAGCTGTCACAGCAGAAAATTGGGCTAGGATTACTGGAAGGTCTTCGTTTGGACAAATTTTCACACGCAGGTCAAATCAGAGGCATATTGAATAGGTAAATTCATAAGCTCAGTACGTTTGATTCGACGTGAAGGGACGTGCACAACAAAACAGAAGTCATTAAGTATATCAATGCAGGAGTAAAATTAGTATTGCAAACAAGATTTTCATAAATTATTTTATGGTGATATCCCATCATTACCCGAAATCAGCGAAGAGGATCCACCAGCCAAGAAAAAGCTACTGCCCGCAAGGTAGTACCAATTCGAAAAATGCTTATTTTATGAACTTGTCTCAGACACTAGCAACGCCAACCAAGTTACTGCCCAGTTTGACGGTATAGCAAAGCATTTTTGGAAGACATACCCCAACTCTTATAAGTTCTGATTCAAAGTTGCGACCAAGAACATCATGTCGCCAGCAGATGGATTCGGCGGCGGCAAGTTCAACATCGGCAGTTTCACCCCGTTGACATTGTAGTGCGATGGAGCAGTAGGGGTTTGAAATGGATGATGAAAAAGGGCGGCAAGTGATGCTAGATATAAAGCACACTGCATCAACACGGGTTCAGCGAGAACTTTCGATTATTTTAGTGAAATAATCGACAAGAACATAGTAAAACGAAAGCGGAATTTAGCTGTTCAAGAAGTATCAAAATCAAATTCTAGCACAAATGTGCTAAGAAAAAATAACATAGTACAAATATGCTATAAAAAAAGAACATAGTACAAATGTGCTAAAAGTTACAATTATTCGTAATTGCATGCTTCTCCACTGTAAAACATTTTCTCATCCTTAAACTGCTTTTTTATATCACACTATTGCAATTCATCCCTATGTTGCACAAATCAAAGTTTGTTCCACTGTCGGTTCGCAATGCAAATAGGAGGCTTTCAATGGTTGTAGATATGATGGGAAACTTACAGGATCCTTTTTCCATAATCAATGCCTAACAAAGGGGTGGGAACTCTATGCATGGTTCCAAACATTATGTAAATGGAAGATGTTCATCCTCATTGGACGGAACTATATTTTCGTCTTGAACAAGACGTCTATGCAGGATCCTTATCAGACTTTAAAGAGATTGCGATTTAATGATAAGGGAAATGCCAGCGTTGAGGAATCAACATCAAGTTTATGAAGCCTAAGCCAAATTCGAGACAAACAGGATATTATAGCATGAGCAAATAATTAGACAATAAGCATGATAAAATACGTCGGGAAAGGGACCCCGAAACGAGACACGAGTTACGGTTAGCAAACCAGGAAATAAAAGAAGATAGAAAATGGAAAAGAATCAGAACTGATGAAACACAGCTGAAAATGGCTGAAAAACAATTACTTGCCTAAAGAATTATTTTGGGAACGTAGGGAAGAGTGTTTGAAAACTGGCATATCAAAAATGAGAAGTTACTGTTCGCTTAACTCCATCAGGCAAGATTATAAGCCTGTAAAATGTAAGCCGGACGAAGCAGTCCTGTTGCAGAACAGGCACGTTGTTATCAATGCACGGGAAAGTTGGGCGATTACGCTTATGAGAACTCGGGATGAAACCGAATTACAAACGCCTTCGGAGATTCTTTGCCACGTTTGTGTTTTCATGGAGTAATTATCAAAGCCATGGCGAAGCAATCAGCTCCATGTATAAATAATATTTTTCATAACTAACTAGCCATCTGCGCCGATTCCGGCAAAATTGGCTCAACATTTTTCATTAAAAATGAAATATTTTAGTAGGTGAAGAACATTTACTACATCGCTATATCACTGATAATTTTTTTAAAATCAGGTAACATTTCTAACTTCTTGGGTTACTTTGTGGCTACTTTGCTGCCCCAAAAGTCCCATCGTGCCAATTTTTTACAAGGGGGGTTAATATATTTTCTATTCTATTTTAACCCTCTTTTAAAAAACTATCATGATGTGATTTTTGATGCTAATCCCCAAGAAGTTAAAAAAAAAATCTATCAGTGACTACGCATGGCTCTTGAGAGGGTATAAGATATATTTATAGGCAATTTATCTTCGGGTAAATCTCTTAAAATACTGTTTTACAAAATTGAGTTTGCCACAACGCGGTAAAATCTTCAGATGCATACACAGTCAGTGGCACAGAATGACAGACTTCACAAAGCGTTTTTGTTTACAAGGGTTAATATCGAAATGCAGAAGTTTTTTTAATTAATAAATCGGCCCACTACTATATTGAATTATTGTGTTAGTATTACGGGTTAGAATTATTGTGGAAAGAAAGTTTATTTTGTCTGCCGGAAGTATCAGAAAATTACTTACACATATTCTTGCTATATTAATTAGTAAACCATTACCGCGGAATTCTAGTTATAATTGACCATTTTCGGCTATAATTGCAAAACTTTACCCACTTCCTCATAGGGAGAAGAGAAGAAGTTGTAGGAAACCTAATATCAATTTTCTAACTTAATATTTTTAGAAGAAATTATTTGTGGAGGGGATAATTACTTACTGCATCGTTGGGATCGAAGCAGTGGAGAAAAAATCAAAGAAACCTATCCAGTTAATTATCCCATCAGAAAGATATTGGTCAATCCACAAGTTAATCATTTTGTAACGCTTAATTCTATCGGAACTATTGATATATGGACTCCAACTTGAGTTCAAGTAACAAAACAATGCAAGTAAAACTGCCACAAGTCCTCTAATACATCCGGATTTTATCTCCCGCTTCGTTTAGAACACTGTAAATCGACGTCATTGTGTATTTCCTTCTATATTTCTGTTGACAGAGAGAGTATATTATTCCTTGGACCAAAAGATCGTGAAATTGCTAAATAGAAGATCGATGAGATAAATAAAATAATTTTAGTATAGTTAGTATGTGTCTTAGAATAGATCATGTTTGATTCGTTGATGTTTCATTGCAAGGAATATAACTTATACCAGTGACTGAGTACCAATTTTGCAGATACCCTTTTTAAAAACGTATTTTTGGTACTAACCGGACTAAAAAATACGTATGGGCGTCACATTTGAATGAAGGGAGAATTCATACTCCAGGTGTTAATTCAACGCTTCCAATGCCGAATTCATATTCAAGGAGATAATTAGACACTTTAACCAGTGGAGACCGTTCTGGACGTTTTGTCCCAGTGCACCCCAAAAAGGCTCTTCTTTCGCAGATATCTGGAGAA
>SCLF01012018.1:0-12774 GCA_004367975.1 Mesochordaeus erythrocephalus
CGATTCGATAAGAGCGTAAAAAAGGCTATGGGTGTCTCGTTCTTATCGAATCCGATTCGATAAGACGGACACGCCCCTGTGATTGGCTGATGGCGGAAGTCCCTTGTAATTGTCATAGTTTTTTCAATTCACCTCTGCTGAAATATCCCCATACACCTTTTAGAGTGAAGAGCAGACTTATGTTATCACACGTTATACAAAAGGAAGTACAGAATGATTGGTAAAATTTGCAGTCGTATATTTCTTTCGCGAGCCGTGTCTCCGGACAATCCATGAATAGCTCGAAATAGGGTATCAATACGTTGCATTGTTCCGTAATACCATATATCCATTATCAGTCTGAAGGTTTGCCACTCCAATCTGAATTACTATTTTAATAATAATGATATTCTCTCATTGGCTCATTTTATCATCTGTGACATCATTATAATTCATTACGTTTCATACCGAATTCGTTACCAACTGTAAATTTAATCAATTTGGCACGAAGTTTGGTAATAAATTCGGTATGCAATGTAATGAATTGTAATGTCACAGACGATCAGATGAGCCAATGAGCTGATAGCATTATGCCGAGTAAGCGATCACTATTTCCAGTATACTATTAAAATAGTAATTTAGCTTGAAGTGGAAAACGTTATGATTGAGAATAGACAAAGGATATGGAACAACAGCTGTACCAAATTACGCCAGATTAAACAACTGATGAATTTGTGCCGTCTAAAATTCTTTCCAAATGTTCAACTTGCAAAATGAGCTGCATGACAAGAATTAAATTGCAGATTTTCCTTCCGATCTGGGATTTTACGGAACCTGATTCCATGATTTTAAATTGGCAGTCGTATATTTTTTCTCACCCGAAAATCCATGAATAGTTTTTTTAGGAAATGTTTACCATTATAAAGTTGAACGTTCAGCTTTCAAATGGCGAACCTTTGATTACAAAATATTCATGGATTTACCGTAGAGAAGGATCGAGAAACAAAATACGACTGCAAATTTTAATGACACCACTGTATCTGCCCGTAATGCCAAATTTTACCAGTGGGTTAAAGCGAATATAAGTGTTTATTGAACTGGAATCACAATGTGAACAGCCTAAAAATATGAGCTGGAGAGGGTAGTGAGTAAGAAGGAGGTTGACTAAGGTGGGTTTCGCTGTACGAGAGATTCCAAACTTTCTTCCAGCTCCGAGTTGTCACCACACCAACACGCATACGAGCAAGCCAGCTCACGCAGTCTCATTCTACACGTTATAATATACATACTACCACGTCAGACTCAGTATTACTTTTCTCTAATTATTGACTAGACCAACATACATACCGTAACAGAATTGAACTAACGACGTGGGAGGAATTCGAATACTGTTACGAAGAATAAATCAGTTCTGATAAACCCAAATTATGCCTCGAAGCTAAACTTAAACTAGAACCGTCCCATGACCCCATTTTCATTTTACAATATCGCAGGCATCAGTGTCACAATGCATCTGAACTTTATTATCAAGGTTAGGTAGATTTGTGAAGACGTAAATGCAGTGGGTGGGTGCATAAATTTATTAAATATTTCATTTTACGTGGATTCTAGGACAATGGTTACATCAAGGGCTTTTTAACACTTAATCGTCCATCTTGAGAAACTTGTCAAGTCTCCTTTTTCAGAATAATGACGCGTTATGACCCGCTGTTATATCTATTGTTGACAAATGCTGAACTTTAGGGCATACCAAGCGATGACTTTCCTGATCACCAGAAGTTAAAAAACTTGAACTTATTTTAATCCAAACCCTCATACAATCGATTGGGCCCTAAGGCACAAACGACTTTGAATTTACGTTTAATAGGCAAAAAATGGAGATATTTTTTAAGTCGAAAACCACCATTTAATTTTCGGCGGGTTGAGTTTTGATTGAGAAGTATTGTACTATTCACGATAAGTATTAATTTTTGTTTGTTTTTACTAGAACGCAGGTCGTAGTGTGAAGGCTAAATATTCCTAGACTATCATATTCAGTTAGTATATCTACCGGAAAACTATTTTTTCGAATAACTCGCAGGCAACTATTACACATGTGTCAAGCTCGCCCCCCCCTTTCAAAGTGCAAGCGATCGGTTAACGAGACTTAGTGAGTCTGGTAAAGTTTTTTCTTGCGGTTCCGAATCTGTTCTCAGAATGGCCAAAATTATACGGCGCCGTACAGTTAACTCTTCCGCCTAAAGACAACGTGAAATAATCTGTTTTTGAAGAAATATTAATTTTAACTCATTGGAGCATGGCAGCTCACCGAACTAAATCGTGTTAGATTAAATAGATCCCTAGGCATCCAATAAAAGTATCGTCAACATAATTGGATTATTTATTTTAAAGCTATCGACCCCGAAATTCACATTGTCAAAATGGACACATTATTATTTTATTTTAGTTTTTAAGCAGTGGTTTCGAGTCGAATTTTTCGTGAACATACTTTGGGATCGTGGAATGTTTCCTAAATGATAAAAAATAGAAAGTGAAAAAGACGTGATTTTGTCACTTTTTGAAATTTTGAAATTCAATTTTTTGGGCTATAACTCGATCACTTGTTAAGAATTCGGGTCGGTACAATGAGAAGAATTGAAGCTGGAGTCATGACGCGTGGAATAAGCCCCCTTCCGTGCCAATCGAACATACTTCTCAAAATCACATTTTTTGCTGAGAATTTTAATGTAAAACTTTGACCGTGAAGTCAAACCCTATAAAAAATCAAATTTTAAGGGTATTTGATAGATTTTTTCATAGACCCGTGTATTTAAGTTAAAAAATGTGATTTCGGGAAGTATGTCCGATTGGCTCGATAAGGCGGGCTTATTCCACGCGCCATGACCCAGCTCCAATTTATCTCAAATGACAGCCCCGAATTCTTAACACGTGACCCAGTTATAGGCCAAAAATGGAATTTCAAATTTCAAAAAGTGACAAAATCACGATCACACGATCACGATCACAAAATATGTTCACTAAAAATTCGACTCGAAACCACCTCGTAAAAACTAAAAGTGAATTTGTCGAACTTCTAGGTTTACTTCTAGGTTTAATTCTAGGCTTACTTCTAGGCTTACTTCTAGGCTTACTTCTAGGCTTACTTCTAGGCTTACTTCTAGGCTTACTTCTAGGCTTACTACTAGGCTTACTTCTAGGCCTACTTCTAGACTATGTTACCTAAAGCAATGGAGTAGAAGCCAATATAGTAGAATCCAGGAAACAAATAGAACCTCTTGATTGTGCAATCGATACGTCATCATCGACAGGGGGCAAAACGTAATATACAGGAAGTTAATGGGAATCGAGGGAAACAGACATTGTTGTTGGATAATGAAGGTCTGTACGATAATGTTCCCAGCAAACCAGATAGGGAAATTATCGAACTTCTGAAACGTTTGAATCAAACGTATGAATCAACGTATGTATACGTTGGAAAGCATTTTTCAGATCGCACAAGCTGGACAGATAGATGACGAAATGAGCAAACTGAGCAAAATTATCAACATGGACAATGGAATGAGCAATGTAAAAAGTTTAAAAAAGTACGAAAAATAAGATGCCTATGTAAGAAATGGTATAAAACTCTGGAAAATCGGTAAATTTTTAGACACACACTCGAATCCATAGGTGAAGTATATGAATTGGAAGCAGAGCCTGGGAAACAAATAGCTACGCTTGATCTTTCAACATGGAGAAACATAATGGATAATCACCAAAGTAGCACAGATATGAAACAATGGGCGTGATTCTTAGATTTCTGACTCAATGTGAACATCCTCAAAGTGTACAACCATTTGAAGAGATAGCACTGGATATTATTTTATATCTTCCGAGAAATGGATGAGTCAGCATGGGAAACATGATAGCGGACGACTACGCAAATCCTGAGTTCATTTTTGAAGAACGCTTTTTTACAATAGACGAGAAGATTGATAGGAGGTTTGACGGAATGGTTTGACGGGGAAACACTGCAGATAAATGGCTTGATGTCAAGGCTTCATAAATCTACAATGAGCAAACTGAAGCAGAATTATAAGCAATTCGATAACTCATGAGATACCGCTTAACCATAAATCAAGGGGACATGATGGAAAACGAACACCACCATGAGACCTGAAATATACAAGAAAATACACATTTTGGATTCAAATAGAATATATACTTAGAAACTGTAATCATAGCCTTGATTGATCGTTCTTTACTGTAAGGAATATATCGGATCAAATATATTACACATATCAGCTTTATGCACGTGGTTGCAATGCTGCCTGAAAGAAAAACATGCATTGTAAACAAAAAGAGAGGAAGGGTTCCATAGTAAGGTCAAGTAGTTATGGAGAAATACAACTAATAGACGAAAAGACTTGGGAATAACCACATGTTGGTTTAGTACTGGTCAGGAACAACCGTGCAAATACCTAAGATTTACACGCTCCCTCAGAAGAAAACTACCAAAAAATAAAATTGAACAACTCTTCATCAGAAAAAAAGTGGTAAAGATCAATTATAAGGAGGTACTGTGCATAGTTTACTGAGAACACTGATGATTATTATGCATTGTGGACACACGAACGAGGAGGTTATGATGAAAGCCAATAACAACGGAAATAGATATATAGTCGAGAATAGAATGGTGAATATGGAAGATAAGAGTAGACACCCATCATGCCGATGTGGCAATTCTCTCGCAAAATGATAATAAATGATGTTAGTTTCCCAATGTTAATTTTTACTGGTTATGGATTATGGTCAGACATAGCAATGCCTGGAAATCTAGCCTACTAGGATACCAGTGATGGAGAAAGACATCACTTCACGAGTAAATTTATCGGGAAAGATCAGGCCTTATGTGGAAACGCTAAGAGAACAATTTTTGAAACGAAAGAGAAAGCACATATTCAATACCATTGGATAGAAATGGTATGTAAAATTACCTGCATGGAAAGACAAATCTGGTAACAGTAAGAGAGGAATTACAGTCACCAAGTGGGAAGCTATGGGTATATAGTCCATGTTGTAAACATGTAGTAATATTTGAAGAATGCTAAATTAGGATAACCATGACCACGGCCAGCTTCTGTATATGATTAGCAAAAGTAGAAGCAGAAAGTAATGTATGACAAAGGAACAACTCATGGTTTGCAATGAAAAACGCAATTTACGTCCAACAGACCTGCGGGATGTTACTATGAAATAGAAACGTATCAAAGACAAATCCAATTCGACCAAGTTCATAGAGAGAAAAACAAGCTATGGATGCAATCAAGGAGGAACAAATATATGTTAATTGAGCGCTGGGTGCGAAATTGCGATGAATGAAATACAAAACCACGATTTTAACAACAAATGAGTTGAAAACAAGATGGAAGAAATACAAAATTGACGAGTGGCATACGTTCCTCTTCATTCTGATAGAACCGTTTAAGATAGCTAATACTTAATTTCAGAAAATAATTGAACTATATGTTGGAATCAATTTCAGCATCATTTAACCAGCAGCTATTACACCCGCCTAATTTGGCAATAGGGGTCTTCCATTCCCAGTTTTCTGGAACTTCCCGATTTAATGGTACGCCAATTTGTTTTATATCTCATTTGGTTTTAACACAGTATTTTACAAAACGACCCCCGTAAAAATTGCTTTTTTATCTTTAAATGCCACTTTCTCACCCGTTCCTTAATTAAACAAAAATAATAGGCTGAGAACTGTATTATTGTATATTTATCTTCCTCTTCGAAAAACATTAAACGTCTTCTACATTTCAGTAGGATTTCACTAGCATTTCAGTAGGAGCAATATTTTTGACTGAAATTGTAAATGTTGGATAGCTAAAGGTTCATTATTTTCATACATCTATTTAGTTTGGCGATTAGTAATTATATAGCTAACTTAGTTATTTCAATAAACTGAAATTTTCCTGTAATTCAGTCGTGCGTCTCTCGATCATATAAAATCAAAAGAATAAATGTATATCTCTTAGAATACATTCTACAATGTAAAGCCTTCAGAGCGAGAAGTTATTGTCCACGAATTTCCAAATGAAATATATTCATGGAAAGAACATTTACCTATATAACGCTAAAAATTGTACTATAAAAGATTAGGCGAAAAGGTTGTACAACCAGAATAGTGAGAAATATAGGGATTACACAGTTTTAGGAATTCGTAATACAACCAAAAGTTGCTTGATCCGTCAGAAATGTTGTCTTCCTTGCCTTTATTTTTAATCCGTAGTTGAGTCATTGTTTCCATTGTTAGTTCTAATTGCCTCAAATTATCATCTTCTGATCACGGTAGACTATCTGAAAATCTAATGGCAAGGTCCATAAACCATTGGAAATACCAGTGCATTTTTGGTTCCCAGAGGCATCCTTGTGAACCGCAATTACCCTAACTCATTTCCAAAGGTCAAGACTTCTCACGTTTCTTCCGAAATTCGAATTTGGTGGAAGCCTGACGCTAAGTCCATACAACTAAAACTTTTAGATTTATAATTAAGTTATTAATTCACGGTAAAGAGTAATGATCCGTTTGGATTACCTCGTTTACCACGCAATAATCAGTGCCTAATCTGTAATCGCCATTTGGATTTTTTTTTATTTAGTAATGTAGGGCTGTTCAATGCACTACTAGCATTGCCCAAGTGACAAAAGCCATCAGGCATGTACTTTTGAAACTAGTGGGCTTCATGTGGCCTACATGTGGGCATCATGTGGGTTTCATGTGGACTTCATGTGGGCTTCATGTGGGCTTCATGTGGATTTAGTGGGCTTCACTCTATTGTAGTACCGGGGCTTGGTCTTTGCACGTAATGTCGGCGTATTTTCCCATTTTGAATGTTTTTTCGATCAATTCTACCAACTTTTCGAGTTGTTCATCGCGATATTTTTCATGTTTATATACGGTTTACCGCCGTTTTTCGCGTTTCGTCCATAAAGTGTGGGTTGGGAATCAGGTTACTTGTCCCCTTTTGTCCCCCTATTGTACGCCTATTGTCCTATTCTCCCCCAACTCTTTAATCTGACAATTTTGTGTCCCTCTACTACCTATTTCCCTCAAATATTTCGGCTAGAAAAGCTATCATTGTAAGCTATCACTGTAATAGCAAATCATTTATAAATTTTAAATTATTAACACACATTTAGGCAAATTTGACGACGAAAGACATGAGGTAACAAAAAGAAAGCGAAATTTGAATTTTTTTTCTCTGACAAATTTCTATCCCCGACTGTAAATACATCGTGCTTGTCAATTTTTCGTCCTTCCAGTTCTAATTCCATTTCTAGTGTACTTAATACACCCACTGACGTATTGGTGTACGTCGTTATTTTAATTTTGGATTATTTTACTTCTTTCAACGTTTCCTCTGTTAATAGACTTTGTGGTCATATGGTTACTTCACTTTCACTGTCTGTTAACATAGAACAGCTTCGGTTACATAACCATACCATCACGAACGTCTTGCCGACTTCGTTGAAACAGCATTTTTTGCTTGAAAATTTATTTTTATTTTTTTTACAGTATCTGCTGCAGATATGGTAGGCATGTGGGAAGTGGCTCAGCATTTTGTCATTCCCTGAGTTAGTTTTTTTGGGGGTGGAACTCATCTGCGAACATCGTATATCCCATCTGTTCGCAGATGAAACACATTATTGATGTTTCACGACATTGATCTTTATTGTGCACTCAGAGGCCGCAACTTCTTGGACCGTTCCCCATTTTCGTCCCATCTTTGGGTTGGCCATCGTTTCGTAGGTCTTGCGCACCAGTTCTCTTTTTGACCGATTTCCATTAGTTTTTTGATTTATTTTGCTGTGGCGCTAAAATTTGTATATTGTCGCGCCACGTTCCTAATGTCGTCTTTTAGCCGTCGGATATCGTTTCCCATCTCCTGCGTGATTTCCTCCTCCCATATTGCCCGCTTCCTGTATGTTTTCGATCGTCGATCTCTAATCTTTTATCGAATTTTTGGAGGATTTTCCTAACTGTGTCGTCTTCTTCGCTGGTTTGAAGCGCCCTCCACTGTATAGTCTTCACCTGGCATCGAATATTTCCATTTTCCTCCAGTAGCCTTTCTTTTTCATCGTCGGTTTTCGAAAACGTATGTACAATTTCTTCCAATTTCTTCACGAAATCTTCATACGTTTCGATTATTTGTGTCTTCCGTATGACTTCTTGTAGTTTCTACATTCCTTGGTGCCTTGATGCTGAAGATTTTTCGGGCGTTTGATTCCATTGTTTCCACTTTGAGCTGCCGACTGAAGATACCCATATCATCACTCGCGCCTGCTCCGCCCTACGTTTCCACGCGGATGATCCCCCTACCAAAAATGTTTTGACGTTTAAGTCAAAGTTTTCGATCTCATCTTTGGCCTTCTGTAGCCCTCTTTCAAGATCCTCCACTGACGTGTCCATCTCAAGCCCGATCTGTTGAGCGCCCTTATATTTTTGCAGGTCCCGTAACTCTTGAGAAAATTCAAAAGCGGAACCCGTGACCTCCTCCGTCATGTTACCAGTTATTAATTTCTTATTTGATTTACCACTTTCTTAAGTCCCGCGCCCCTTACGATTGTTAATTACCCCTCTCGCTTCGATTCTACGTCACTTTTCTCGTCCTTGTGGCTTGATTGCACTGTTTGTGTTACAATTGACACAATTAATTATAACCAGAATTAAGTTTTTTCCTACTTTTAACTTCCAATTTCTCTGATGAAGTGCAACGTAATCAAACTCAGAATAGATTTGAATTTTACAATTTTATTCACTTTATTTTCAGGGTCGCTTTCACTGTCAGAGCCAAAATTAATTGTTTCCAAAATACGTTTTGGAAACGACGTCTTCACTTCTGTCCTCTTGTTTTGTCCTCTCTGCTCTGTCCTCTTTTACGGCTGAATTCAACTTTTTAACTCCTACACCATGCTTTTACACTTTGGGGTTCCAATTCCCAGTTAATCCATTTCCTCATTAAAGGGGGTTGTGATATTCCCCAAATATTCCCGGTGTCCAAGTTGGACACCTAACCAATTTTCTTACCTTATCAATTTTCTTGTTTTTTTAGCAGAATTCACATTTTATTTTTGTTTTCTTGATTAGAGCCACCTTTATGAAATTAAAGTGTCATTTTTTTTTAATTTCCTAACGTTTTTTGTTGTTCCGCAATCATTTCCGCATCTTTCCACGTCACCTGTGATACCCTTCGTGTCAACCGCGCTTTGAGCTTTCTTTGAACTCGCTCATAATTTCATTTCACTCAATTTCATCGTCATAAAACTATCCAGCTGGGATTGTAACTGAACTAAAAACATATTTATTATTTGCTAAAATGTATCAGTCAGTTATAACAAGCCGCATACCAATGTGTGGATTGTCGTTTTGATTACTTTTTTAGGTCGGTATAAATAATCAGATATCTTAGCGCTATGTTTAACGTATTTACCTCCATCCTGTGTTTTGATTCGTGAGTCATTCAATATTAGTTAAGATTACTTTGGTTAACCAGTGGAGTTTTTCTTTCGCAAAAATCTCGAGAACGAATGGATGGATCTGCTTCAAATTGTAATACATTATACGGATTTCAAATACCGTTCATACAAAAATAGTGACGATGAAAAACGGTCAGTGTAACTAATTTGGTAGCCCAAGAGCTTTTTCGCACTTTTTGTGAAAATTGAAGCGGCTTGAAAAATTTAACTTCCATTATCTAAGCGGTTGGACCTCTATTTCAATCCAAATTTTGTCGGTGTTCTGCCTTTGTATATTTCTCGTTACAGACAGAACATGGCGGTCTTATCATCTACACAACATTTATTATTGAATATTTTTTGAAGAAATCAAACGGTTTACTAATTACAGCACTAAGAATTTTGACGGTAGGTACTCGCTTTTAATTTATTATTTTTCTCTGGGTATCCATGTTGGCATGGAAAAACATATTGGTCTCACGTTGTAAACAACATTTTTTATTAAATATTTAGTGAAACACTCTCCATTTTTTCAGAAATCCAACGGTTTTCTGATTATAACTCCAAGTCCTTTAACCCCAATAACTCAGTTCTTATATTTATTTTTATTATTTGTTAGTGAATTTACAGTGAAACTGTCAAAAATTTCTCCAATAACGTCTGTTTTGTTTCGTAATTATGTTATATCTAATACATTAATTCACTTTCATGTAATTCGTCTTTCTCTATAAATCCTTCTATCCTAGATGGCTTACTGTGATGATTTTCTCAATATCGGACAACCACAAATGTATAAATATTGATTGGAATGTTAAATTTGTATAAGAGAAAGATTGGAAAGAGATAAATGACGGATAAAAACAAAAAGCTATCAAATAATTACAATTCATTAGTAAATAATTACTAATAATACGTGGCTATTATTAAGCTAGGTACGCTGAATTTTTTGGATTTTTAGGCATATTATTTCATCGAGAACATATTATTTGAATGAAATTTCGCGTTCGAACCCTTATATTATGGGCGTGTTTGTTAACAAATAGATAATAATTAAGCTAGCTAGCTATATATTTGACTGAGAAAATATTATTTGAATGATATTTCACGTGGTAACTAGTTACATTCCGATTTTTCATACTTTATCGGTAAGTAATATTAATATAATTTTAACACCGTTAAATAGCTAGATAGCAACGGAAACTATTGCTCCGTTTTGAATTGAGATGGAAAAGCAGAGCTAGGGGACAAAGGTTCCTAAAAGGTCTCCACAAGTATTACGTTACGAAGTCTTACATTATAGCGAGGCAACAAAAACATGCTTGTTCAGAAGTAATATTTTCTAAGATATTAAATGCATATAAGGTATTAAAATAAGTAGTGGACTATTTTAGTAACCTACCAATTTGTCGTTAATTTTGTATCGTTGGTCAATTAGTGAGTCAATAAGTCTTACACTCTGAGGGAGTCTTAGACTCCTTGTCCTAAGTTCCTACCCGTTTCCCCGTATGGAATATATGTACCAAATCTACATGTAACGAACAGATTGATTTTCCGAAAGAGGCAGCACGTGTTCATAAACAGACGCTTACTCAACCTGCTGGAGGAAGAATGAAGACCAAGCTTAACTATTATTATGTCCCGGTGCTTTTCCCGCTTAAAAATCATTATTATATACCATTATTAATTTTTACAACTTATTAAAAGCAGGATTTAAAAAATCACTTTATCGACTATTTTGTTTAAAATTAATACCGTAACCAAAGTAGATATCTTCAAAAGAGAAATATCATTAGATTGCCATGGACCCAAAATTTGAATGCGATTCCATGTATGGTTTTCGAAATAACTGCCAATGAAAAAGACTAACGTGAGAAACGACAGTCAATTGGGTAGGAAAGTTTAATAGCGAGACTAATAGCGATAGAGAGATATCATGAGAAAGCAAGCTAAGGACAGCATGACTTTCAACATTTAACCCTCGTACACCAATATGGTCAATTACTGTTTGTACAAGAACGTAATTATGAGTAGCTCGCAAATACAAGCTTTCATACGTACAATCTTACTTCGAAATGTCAAAGATCGCAACCGTCCCTTCTAAATAGCGCAATTAGAATATGGCACACATAAATATTTAGCTCCAATTGAACAACCCGTTGGTGCTTATTTAATACGTATTTTTTTATATACAAAAAAAACAAGTTTTACGCAAGCATAATTGGGTTAACGTATGGATAAAACGTAGGTTGGCATATTAACCCTTATATTTTGCCTGTGTTTAATTGCGCTATTTATAAGGACCGCTACGATTTTGACCTTTTTGTCAGTATCTAATTGCGGGCTACTTATTAGGGTTGGAATTACCTCATTATACAAACAATTGATCATATTGTGATACTTCGCCTGCTATCATTATGCTAGGCGAGTCCGGGACGTCCCAGTGTTTTCGCGCATCCCTAAAATCACCAAGAATGCGAAATTTAACCCCGAAGTTAATTTTAGCGTGTTTTTTACTCCTAGAAAGTTATGCAAGTTGAATAACACTTCAGGTGAAGGTTTTCCGCCAGAAATGTAACTGGATGTGCTGAATTGGAGTCAACGTGTGTTAGGTGAGTGTAACCTAGATATTTAAAGTATTCTCAAAAAGCGGGACATTCTTTGAAAGTTCGTCAAAAAGCGAGCGCGAAAAAGTTGAAAAGTTGGTTGGAGTAAGTCCGAAAAAACGTTTCTAATAAGTAGCCTTTAACCAACACATTTTCTCTTACATGTAGTCCTACAGGATTTGTTTCTTCGAATGAATGTTGGAACAAATTTAGGTTTTGATTTACACCGGCTGTCTAATGAATTTTTTAAGCCTATACATCGATATGGAGCCGATTTGACCAGTCAACAGATTTCTGATTTACATCTGCCATGTCCTTGATTTTTCGTCGTTATCAGACAAATCAGACTATTGATTCAAAACAAAAATGGTTGCAAAAAACTATTATATTCATATTTTAGCCGCTGGGAGTTATCCAATAGGAAGGGGGGGCTGAATCCGATCATTTTGTACAATAGTCACATCAACTTACTAGCAGCATTCTGAGTATTAAATTCCATCTCTGTACCATAACACACTACTTTACGTATTAGGTTACAGGCTTTCCAAGCTTTTTACTGACCTAGCTATATTGGAAAGAAGATACGCCTATGCGTTCAATCATCTAAAACATACAGTCCCTGCGCTCAATAATAACGGTTTCGTAACTCGAAAAAAGCGTTATTATTGGGCGCACCGTTATTATAGGG
>SCLF01012129.1:0-12771 GCA_004367975.1 Mesochordaeus erythrocephalus
TCGCTCGTCGTAAAACTTTGGCTATACCATTTTTAAAGTTAACAGTTTCATATATGACCTTGACTAGTAGACTGCTCCAAAACCATACATATCTTTTTGAAATGTTTCATGATTAAATAACTATTAATTGCCGATTGAATTGTATGCTGAATATATCTCTTTTTTTAGTACTTCTAAAAGCCATTTTTTCACTCGGAATTTTAGTTGTTTACCAATTAATGAAGACGAACTTCTACCAACTTTATGTAATATAATAGTGCGATATGGAGAACGCATTAGTGTTTTGTATTAATTTGGAGATTCATATTCTAGAACAGTTTTATATTACTTAAAGTTGAGAGGCACAGTTTTTTAATTAAGAAAATGCAGTAACGGCCAAGAATATGGCATTGAAAATTTAATAGGTACGTTAGCAACACTCAGTTTAGTCCCTACTGTAAAACCAAACGAGATACCAAAACGAGAAATGACGCTAAGACTGTTATTCGAATTTGAATTTAAATAGCTGTTGCAAGATTTACTAAAGTTGCTTCATTCCTTTCATTTGTATCAAGTTTATCGGAAAATATATTAATTACACTATACAGTAACGAGGCTGATTATATTTCAATCTGACTGTATAGATCTTTAATCTTAATTCTGGCAAATAATTCTAATAAATTATTCTACAATCATTTTCACTTACTTTTATTCGCGTACTCGATTTAACAATTATTGATTACGATTTGACGACTAAACAAAATGCCATTATTATGCGCGTATATCTACGTTTTATGAAATTCAGAATTTTCAAAGAAAATCTATGACCAACAAGTAATGCTACACAAAGCCGGAATTCACGGGTTTTTTGTAACAGAAGGAACCGTTCTGACGTATATGTTTTACCTCTATTTTACAACTCCAAATCGTTTTAATTATATTGATGTTTACGTTGCTTATTTAAAACTAGTCAACTCCAAATCATTACTCTATAAAACTAGGAAATGTAAGCATAATATACGAGGTTGCATTATATAATGGGGGCGGGCTGATCAGAAATCCACTACCACAAATATACTAATTTTAGCAAATATAGCCCCAATTAACATTAGTTTTCTGGTTAATTTTCTTAGGGTTCTATAACACAGACGCTAAAAACGGCATTTTGCTGTGTTTTTTTATCTTTGGACAAATAAAACCTGAGCTAATATTTCTTCTATAACACTATTTTCTCATGAGATCTCAGAAAGGCCCCTACAGGATAATCGCATTAGCGGTTTATTAAATTAGCTTGTTATCGGGTCACCGATTAGTTTCATCTGGAATATTGAAAAATTTGAGACTAATTTGTACAGCGAGGGTGTTTACATACGCATGATTTATCTTGCCATAATACTTTTTAATGCAATATTTCTATTAATTATTGGCACGAAATATAGGTATCCTTCTATTTTCTCCTACTATTTTTTGAACTCCCAGATTACCACAGGGTTATCAGATGTCCCGCAAATTTGAGACTCAATTTGAACACTCCATCTGGTCACCCTAGGCTACCAGGTACTACATACCCAGCATACCATATTACCATAACACGAAAAAGCCCGCTAAATACCGCTGATAGTACTTCACGTGAATTCTTCTGTGAATTTTTCAGATAGAAATCTGTCAAACAATAATTATTTATATTGTAATTGTTAACCAAGATCATATTACATATGAACATATTCTCAAATACTGAATGTCAACCAAACTTTTAATTTAAAGCCAAAGGATAAAAGAACATCAGTTAGTATCACCCAACAAATAATGATACAGAAAATAAGCTAGTTTCTTGACCTAAACTCAGCTATAATGCAACCTTGAGCAGCTTTGAAATCCCTTAAATTCTGATAATTTGCAAAATCTATACACGAACGGAAATAAAGACGAAAAAGACCTTACATTTCAACGAATGTTGGCCGAGTCATTAATGAAGCTTCATGACTATATTATCGACTCAGTTGCTTTCTCTAAGACAGAATACTACTTCTGCCTTAGAGGTAGATCAGAGAAAACGTGCCTCGATTCTCTTTAAACCTGAAGAAGCGATGAAGTTGAGCCAAGATGTTATTCTCGAAATTGCAAGAACGGGTGTCGAGTCAATTGCTGAAATTGATGAAAGAATTATGTTATTTCGAGAATCATTATTTGGCGAAAAGACTATTAATTTGGAGCGTAATATGTTGAAGCCGAATGAAAATGAAGAGCTTAGTTCAACTATTCGCAAATGCCTAGTTGTATTATCTTCACATATACTACTGCGACCATGCCAGAAGTGTCTTGAATGGTTATTGTGTAAGTATTACATTGCTGAGGTTCAAGCTCAAGATTTGCTATTCATGTTACTCCCTTATCACGACACGAATATTTTTACAAAAATGTCTATTCAAATACGATTGCCAAATGAATGGCGCTGGCTAAAGTCATTCAAAAAGGAACCACCAGGAAGAAATATCGTTTTACGAGAATTGCGATCAAATAGTCTACTTTTATCCCAGTTTATGACGTTCATGAATGTCGCTGCCGATGATGAGTCAAGTCCTGTAACGTTATTTGGAATTGCTATCATTAACATTATTATTAACAATAACCCCAAGGACGCCGTATTGTCAGTTATTGTATCAAACAGCCTCAAAGGTCTACAATCTAGTCATGCCTCTTCAAAAGCATATGCCCTGTCTGCAATAGGTAGGGGTCGAAATATATTAAAATTTGAAATATCTGGTTATTTCAGGACAAATTTGTATCCAAAATGTTACGATCGGCAAGAAAATGGACAATTCGTTAGCATACAAACTTATGAAATCTATTATACCCGAAAATATTGAGTGCAGTTTGACCGCCGAAGCATTAATTGTAGCTGGTCTGGTATATTATTCAGCTGAATCGAGGTTCGATCTGCCACAGAAATTTACTCACCGAGCTGTTAGGCTTCTTAACTCAAAGCCAGAATTATTTCAGTCACTAAAGTCATCACCACACCAGAAAGTAGTCTTGACGGCATTGCTCGAAATTGCTCTACAAAACGCAATGACATACGAATCAGTAGAATATGAAGTCGAATCTAGTTTAGAGTGAAAGCATTTAGTTATTAAGCCACAAATTAGTAGTGTACTATTGGTAGGATTAGACCGAGTCTGCGTCCTTTGTCATACGTTCTTTTCGAGAAATGTGATATTTGTAGCTCTGTAACTTTCAGAAAATTATTGCTACTTAATTAAGTAGTTTTAACTTAATAGATATATCATAGCCTAAAACTGTCGGGTTTTACGGATGTATGATAGAATGTTCATATCCGAAAAACTGAAGTTCTTAGTCCTATTTGGTGACTTTTCTGGTCGGTTGTACGAATTTGGATTAACTCTCTTGTAAACGTTTGCGCCTATTCGCCTACTTAAAGTCGACATTTTATGTCACTGATATTTGGGGTAAACCATTACGTGGTCCTGCTGTATTCATGTGATTAAATATCGCCTTTTAAAAGTTTTCTTAAATCCCCTTTATGGCGTCATCTGTATAGGAATAAAACAGGAGTCCAATGTTTTTTGAAGCCACAATCTTATGCTTAGAATTGTATCATTCAATTTTTCAATTAGTTTATGAGACTTAGTGAGTCTAATAGAGTTTTTCCTTACGGTTCCTTGGTCGCCAAACTAAATCGTGCTAGATTAATTAGGCCCCTGGGCATTCAATAAAAGTATCTAAAAATACCGCCAGGTTCGACGCCAGCTTCAATTGTTCTCAAAGGACCAACCCAGAATTCTTAACACGTGATCTATGTATAGCCCAAAAATGGGATTTCTAAAGTACAAATATTCAACAAGTGACAAAAATCACGAATCTTTCATTTTTCTATTTGTTATGATTTATAAAATATGCTAAAAATTTTACTTGAAACAACTGCGTAAAGACTAAAGTTTAGGACGTTCAGAGTCATTTTTGTCCATTTTGGATGTGACTTTCGATTTTACAAAAATAATCGGAGTATTTTGTCGAGGCTTTTATTGGATGCCCAGTGTTCTATTCAATCTAGTACAATTTAGTTCAGTGCGCTGCCATACCCAAAATGAAAACATTTAAAGCAAATTAAAAATTTCCACGTTGTCAGATCGGGAACAGCCAGTAAAAACTCTATCACACTCACTAAAGCTGGTTACGCTATCAGTTGGTACTTGGATAGGGGTGCAGGTTTGACACCCGTGGAAAGTGAAATATTAGAACTATGTGGAAATTTATAACATCACTGATATTTTTTATAATCATTTGAAATCTATAATTAGTTGATTTTCTAACTTATGGGGGGTGGCATAAAAAATTGGCACGATTCTCGTTTTCAAAAGACGGTTAAGATGTTAAACTTATGGCAGTATAACATGACAACTAATGGGCAATAACCAAAAAGATCAGCAATATCATAAATATGTTTAATCCGATAGATTTTTTTTATTGAAGTGGGTTGTTCATGATGGGTGTTTCGCGTTGTTCATAAGCTAGTTCCTAAATGGCATATAATGGCCCAGATCGATTTTTTATATCGATTGTTTCCACTTTAATCTAGTGATCAGATCGACTACGCTGATTTTGTCAAAAAGTTACTAACTTCAAATGTTGGCGTGGATGTTCAAAAAGCTTTTGATATTGCACTCAGTAATCCAACGTGTGGAATTTCGAAGTTTATTTTGATTCATGTAGAACAGAAGCATCCAAAGACCTTGAGTGAAAAGCTTCAATCATTATATGAGACTATAGGGGTGATCAATTTACCACCAGAAGTGCTGATCTATCATGAGAATGCAGATATTAGACTGAATGCTTTGAAGGCTATAGGGCCTTGTCATCAGGACATAATTAAAAGGTTGCTTATGGAAGATCCATCCCTTAAAGTATGTCTTAGCGCCCTTGATGTATTAGAAAAAATTCCAACTAACATAACACTTGTTACGGAGGTTTTACTTAGACATAAAATTGGATCACATGTTTTGATAGACATCTGTAGCAGTGATTGTAACGAGCTTCAAGTGTCAAAAATCATTGCTTTTGTGGCCAGTTTCGGCACGGATATAGAGAAGGAACAGCTCATAAATAAACTGAATATTACGTCTATTATAGACTATCCATATTTAAAATCGATGTTGGATATCCTTGCAATTGGAAATCTGGTTGATGGACTAATTTTTGTTGCTTCAAAAATATCCGAAAACGAGTTTGGTTCACAGATCGCTACGATGTTACTAGATCTAAGTGTCTCCTACGACACAAAAATACAAATAGCTATTTGTTTGGTTAAATTCCAATTATCCAATGACGCTATTATAAGGATTGTCAGGCTTTCTTTCTGTTATCCTGAGCTAACAGTCCTCTTCATCAAGCACCAGCTGAATAATTCGCGATCAGAAAGTATAAAATTCTTTGCACACTTCGGCGTCGAAAACATATCAAACGTTTCAGGAAAGCGTTGAACTAATAAACATTTGAATAGGTATTTGAATAATTTTACATTTATGAAACCAATTCATTAGAAATGGAAATTCAACTCGGAAAAGGGGCTATTGCTATACTTCGTATATTATTGAAAAATGGAACTTTCGTCAATAGAACATCACAAATTTGTGCTTTGGTCGCTATGTCATCCCAGGATAAGCTCACTAGAATGAACGGTATTGAAGGATGGTTGCGATACATTGAGCCTCAAATAACATTGACTTAAATAGTATATCAGGTTATAGTATTGAAATAAATATCACATTGTTTCACAAGTTTTGGGTCTTTTAAAAGTAACGCTGCAATCGCCGAAGCCCTGGAGCCACGGATCAACATGAGTTAATATAGGGCGAGTCGTATATAGAAATTCTAGCGCGGCAATATTACCGGAATGATTATTAAAAATCGGAAGTAAATACAACTTAATCTCATTGTATCTTCTGATACTTCTGTGGTGGTTTATATTCCCATGAAGCTCCTAGACAAGAATGGATTTCGATGGTCACTCACCAGTTCACCTGGCTAATTTAGGCTAGCCCAAGATTTGTCTACTCAATCCTAAATGGTCGAATTCTACCTTTCATTAGTACTTCAATACAACGTACTGTCGGAATTTGGTGCGGCTTCTGGACCACGCGAGACATGTGAAAACGTTAGTATAAATCGGTGGTTGTAGTATTGTTAGCTTCATGGCTATAAAGGCATAAATGATGGAAGCGTCCTCGTAACCAGACCAGGAATCGAACCTGAGTCTTATGCTTGCAATATAGTACTCTAACCAACTAAGCTAACCGGTCGCACGCTTTAGAGCGTGAACGAGGGTATTATAAATATATGTTTCCAAAATAGCCTACATCTCCCCAGTACGGTCCTATACGTACGATATAGCGCTCTGACCAAATGAGCAAATCGGTCACACGCTTTAGACCGTGAACGAGGATAATATACTAAACTTTCCCAAATACGCCTACAGAATGTTTGCAGTGCTCCATGTTTCTTATCAAATTCATGATTCTCGTAATGAGTTAATTGTTGGTCTCGATGGCGAAAATGGTTGGCGAGCCCTATAGGGCGTGTAAAGAAACCAACGGTTTTCTATACGTCGCAGTTAATAATTTGCCTTATGTACCCGCAGGTTGCACAATTTTCTGTATACTTGTTTTGTTTTCTGTATAATTTGAAAGGAGTTAACTTGGCCTATTGGAGATTTCTCCTGACCCTGAAAAAATGCTCCCTATCGGCGTTCTTAATTTAAAATGAGGTAGAGATGTAGCAGATTGAAATTGTTTAGCTGCGGTATCTAGAATTTTAAATCTGTTAGCCATATAGGACGCATTACATTATGTTTATCCCTATTCTCCGATGGCGCTAGTGATTCTTTAGACTTTATTATGTATGTCTTCTTGTTGATTTTATTTCCGAAGTTGGATCAATTTCTCGCTGCTTCTTTTTAAGTTTCCAGTTAGGGGCGGATCAAAGTCAATGTGTCCATTTCGACAATGTGACTTTCGGGGTCTACCTTTAAACGAAATAATCGCAGATGTTTTAGATACTTTTATTGGATGCCCAGGGGCCTAATTAATCTAGCAAGATTTAGGTCGGTAAGCTGCTATGCCCCCTTGAGTCATTTATGTTTAAAAAAACAGATCATTTCACGTTTTGTCTTTAGAGGGGGTTAACTGTACGACGCCGTATAATTTCGGATAGTTTGAGAACAGATTCTGAACCACAAGGAAAAACTCTATTAGACTCACTAAGCCTCGTTATCCGATCAGTTGCTGCGTGGACCCTGGTGGGCAGTTTTGACATATGTGTACGTACAGCCATCATCTCAACGCAGTGAATGGAAGAACGTGAACTATATATTAAAACTATAAGTCTATAATCTTTTTTGTCAAATACATTGCAACCTTCATGAAGTTTTGAAACAAACTTCCGATCCGGATGATTCAGTCACTGCTTATTTGGTTAAGAAGACAGCGGAAATAACGTCTGACGGTGCGCAATTGCGACAGGTTTGGTGTGCGGTATGTTATACTAAAAATAACATTAATTTAGATTTTGAATAAAATACTGCGGAGGCAGTTATCAACTGGACTTAAATTCCGTGTACTAGATAATATCAGGAGAACGAGTGACGCGGAACTTATTTGTCTGCTGAAATTAATCAATCCGGCTGTTGCTCAGAAATTCTTGACTGAATTGCAGGCCAGGATTAAACCTAATGCTAATCCAGAACTCATGGGATATTTGGTCTCCCTGATTGGTGAAGCTTCCACTAAAACCGTAGTAGCCATCCAACCAAAAATTGAAAGTGTATTGGAAAATATCAATGAAAGCAATTACCATGTTATTTTGGTCAAGCTGTTGGAAAATTGTGCATTTCTTGACAAGAGTTTGGCACCATTTGTTAAAAAGATCCTGATAAGTGCTCGAGTTTACTCTATAAAATCCTTGGATGTTGCGAATGCAGTTTCACAGTTTGTCAACCGTTCAACTGCTGAATTACTCAGTTGGTTGATCACACCCCATGACGAGTCAGATTGTTCTGTTATAAGTGCAAAAAAGAAACGACGGTCATTAAAACAGGAAGATGGAACTGGTTTAGATTTCTACATATTTTTACTTGATAACGCTGGTTCCAGGAGCTTGAAAGGGCGGGATGAAAATGTGTAACTATTAAAATTTATGAATTATATCAAAGGATATACTGAAATTGCATCCTAAGCGAAGGACTTGAAAAAGCCATTAATGATGTTATGAGCAAATCATTAAAGACCGAGGGACCACTTGAAGAAAAAATTCAATCATTATCTATTGGTTTATGTGCTGGCACAGAAATCCTGAGACCCGAGAACATCGTTGAGGTCGTTCGTCGTTGTTCTGTTTGTGGACCGACAGATGGCTCAATGAACTTAACTCTAATCGCGGCCTTAGGTCTCCTCTCGCATTTGGCAACCTCAATGCCGGAACAAGTTCTAAATTCACTAATGTCTGTTTTTACATTCATGGGCCGCGGTTTACTGCCTCGAGCGGATGATCGATATTCATTTTATGCGATTCAAGAGACCATAAAATGTGTTGTTCCTAATTTATTAAACAAATTAAATGAACCAATATATAAAATTGTTGAGACATTTGTCAACGCAACGCCACATGTTCCTGTGCATAGGCGAGAAACAGTTTTCCAAAGCTTGATTGTTACTTGTGGCGTTGCAGACTCCTTGTACATTTGCTGGTTGGTATTAGCTGTGAGACATGTCATGGCTCAGACGAATGACAATATACAGGACCCAACGGACTTTTCGGAGTTGATGAATAACCTAACTGCCCGATTTTCTGTTCGCGAAATTATAGACTCAACGGTTAAAATGGCAGAATATTTAGTAGAATTAAAATTCGACATAAATGACGACGTATTGGCTGAGAACAAAGTCTTAGATCCTACCATGACCGAGAAAGATTTGACCAATTTACATTATTATATCAATTTCTTTATTCACCGTTTATATTCTTCGCATGATTTCCTACATGGACAATTAGGAATGTGATCATAGTTAAATACTGCCTAAATACATATATTAATTTATTAATACGTATATCAATTTTACTTTAGGGTTTCCCATATAAAAAGTTCCAGTGCTTTTCGTATTGCATTGAATGTAACCCTCTTGTAAAAAACTGGAGAGATGTGGTTTTTCGACCACAAAAATGGCTACAGTTTTTGATGCTTATTCCCCAGGAGTTAGGAATGAACATCAGTAATAGAAAATTTATCTGTGATTCCAGCCAGAAATTTGTATTTTCTGTAGTTCTCTTATTGCTTAAATATTCGTCTTTAAGTTATATTTAATGATAATTTTTGTGTGGATGATAATTTTTGTGTGGATTATTAATTTATCCATCTAACGAAATGAGCGAACTCCAAATTGGACGAATCAAAGAGCGATTCGTTAGTGATACAAAAAGATTCCAAGTTTTAATAGAAAAAAATACATTTTTTGGAGAACTTGAGAAAGTCTGGGTAGCAAGACATCGGTTAACGAGACTTAGTGGGTCTGATGGAGTTTCTCCTTGCGGTTCCGAACCTGTTTTCAGAATGTCCAAAATTATACTCCTTCGTATAATTAAACCCCAAAAACTCCAATTTCACTTCTTAAAATTAAGAATTGATCGTGAAGACATATACAATTTTAAGGGTATTTGATAGATTTTCTAATAGACCCGTTATGTGGGGTGGGCGAATTTAGGTGAATACTGTCATTTTCTGAAGTATGTCGGATTGGCTCGAAAGTGGGCTTATTCAATTCTTCTCAGGGGACCGACCCCGAATTCTTAACAGGTGACCCGTTATAGGCCAAAAATGGACCGAAAAAGGTACAAATTTTCAAAAGGTGACAAAATCACGAATTTTTCACTTTTCGATTTTATTATGATTTAGAAAACATGCCAAGAACTAAAGTATGTTCACTAAAAATTCGACTCGAAACAACGGCGTTAATACTATATTTCAGGACGGTCAAAATCAACTATATTCGACTCATTTTTGTCTTTAGAGGGGGTTAACTGTATGCAGGATATAATTTTGGACCTTCTGAAAACAGATTCGGCACCGCAGGGGAAAACTCCATCAGACCCACTAAGTCTCGTTAACCGACGTCTAACTACCCAGACCCCCTAGAGGGGGCACTTTTGACGCATGTGTGTTATTAGAAAATACATATACTCCAAATTTTCCTCCGTATTCTGCTGCATTCCGATTCAATCAAAATTCGCGATGTTTCAAGGGTATCAAAGCCGTTTGGTTGAATATTTTGTAGAGATTATTGTATTTGTCCATATGAAACAGCTTTTTACGCTTATTATTTATGATTTTTCTCCTGCAGTGAGAAACATGAGGATAAACGTCCGTTATGCTTCTTAGAACATAAGTTTTAGTCAGACGGTTACGAATCACCATAAAAGATAGAATTACCGATGAGGAGGAGGTTAACTTGAATGAATCGTATATCAACCTATTGAATTATCTTCTCACCTACACTGGAAAAATAAATAAAATTTTGGAGAATGACTCACCCCATGAGAAGAAATTCAGGGTCTTAAATGTTAAGGCAAACGGCTGTATTGACCGTGTATTGTCACTTTTACCACCGGTAGAATTTGTGAAATGCACTTGCTCATTGATTCGCACTTCCGTTAAAGATAAGAAGGAGTGGCTCTTGGTTCAATCTCTTGACATGCTGTACTTACGGTTGAAGAGAACCGAGGATGATGCAATCGAGAATGATTACGATGTCATCTTAATGACTAAAATTTTGGAAGAACTTTACAATGTCGTCGATAATACACAAAGTGTATGGCCTATTAATTTGTCACTGAAAGCTGTTAAGACTATTATGAAGTCTTGCCCACTACTGGCAGACGACGAAAAATCATCTAAAATTCTGTTGAAATTGTTAGTTCAACTTAAGTTCATTATCGCCGATGAAAACGTATGCTCCGAAGTCAGAGCCAAGGACTCTGTGTTCGGATCGCTAATTATGTGTGCTTCCGTTCTTATTTCGGAACTAAAAATTAAATCACTTCCACACATGACCTGGGTGGTGAACGAAATTATCGAGGGTGCTAGAAGAGCGCACTCCGAACAAATGAAATTAATCTTAATTGTTTCGTTGTCAAAGGTATTGGACTCTATGGACCAGTTTATTTCACCTTACTTGGAGAAAATAATAATTGTTTTATGCCAATTTGATCCTAGGCTTGGGTGTATACAATGGATGTTAAAATAAGCTTTTAGAGTATCTTGTTTAGGTATTTCCTTTACTGGCTAATTATTTGTCTGGCTCTAAATTTTTCGTTTATATGTCGTCTTGTAAACCAAATATTACCTGCTTTTACAATTCCCTTTAAAATTCTTTACAAAAGTTTTCTATTTATTGTCTAAAATTAGGTTACCCAGGAAATAAATGTAAGCATAATGGTCTAACAGAACGCTTCGGTCCAGCACATTGTTATCGGACTCTATGATAGTATACATCGTAGGAAATGAATCTACTTTGCTTTTTCACCCATCTCTTACAGGATTTAACAATTTCACCCCTTTTCAAGTGGGAAGTGATCGGTTAACGAGAGTTAGTGAGTCTGATAGAGTTTTTTCTCGCAGGTTCGAGTCTCTTCTCAGAATGTCCAAAATCACTTTTTTAACATTTGTAATTCGATTTTTGGTATAGCCCAAGTTTCTGGGTCAGGTGTTAAGAATTCGGGGTCGGTCCCATGGGAAGAATTGAAGGTGGAGTCATAACCTGTCGTATTCAAGCCAATCGGACATACTTCCAGAAATCATATTTTGTAACCTAACTACATAACGGGATTCCGAGGAAATCTATCAAATACCATTACAATTTATAGGGTTTGACTTCACGATCAATTTTACATTGCCAAAACTACGTACAATTGTTTCTGCTCAAGTTATGGTAATTTTAAAATTTCACAATATTTCACTTTTTAAAAATAACCATAACTTGAGCAGAAACAATTATACGCCATTTTGGTAATGTCAAACTTTGTTCGTTAGGTCAAACCCTATAACATATCGAATTTTAAGGGTATTTGATAGTTTTCTCGGAGTCTCGTTTTGTAGTTAAATCAAAAAAATGTGATTTCGGGAAGTATGTCCGATTGGGTCGAAAGTGGGCTTATTCAAAGCGTAATGTTATAGCCCAACAATGGAATTAGAAATTTTCAAAAAGTGACAAAATCACGGCTTTATCACTTTTCAATTTTGTTATGACTTATAAAACATGCCAAGATCCCAAAGTATGTTCACTAAAAATTTTACGCGAAACAACTGCATAAAAACTAAACTACAGTACTAAATTTGGCCATTTCGACAATGTGATAACGAGGTACATAGCTTTAAAAGAAATAATTGCAGTATGTTTTAGATACTTTTATTGGATGACCAGAGGCCTAATTAATCTAGCACGGTATCATTCGGTGAGCTGCCATCCCGCCATGAGTTAAAATTAATGTTTTTTTAAAAAACAGATTACTTCACGTTGTCTTTAGGTTGGTTAATTGTACGGCGCCGTGTAATTTTGGACATTCGTAAACTATCAGAATCACTAAGTCTCGTTAACCGATCACTTCCCACTTGAACAGTGGGGAGGACGGGCCGCTTTTGACGGGAGTGTAATACAGTCCCTACCCCCAGTTAGTTACAATTTTTTGGGAAAAGTGTATTTGATCTCAGTTAGTTACAAAATTTCATTT
>SCLF01012241.1:0-12770 GCA_004367975.1 Mesochordaeus erythrocephalus
CCTGGTACAACCGGTATTTTCCAACCATTGGATCTGTTGCTGTTTGCGCTTCTGAAGAAAGCATATCGATCTTGGGTTGGAAAATACAAACTGGACCACAAAGTTGTCTAAATTTGGAGGTAATTCACCCAACAGCAGGTTGATGCCGCATTTCGGAAAACAGGATTTCCAAAATTTGAAAGGGTTGAAATGTCAAACGACGACATTACTGAGAACGAAATTATGGACGAGTTTAACTGCAGACTTGAAGAGGTGCAGTTGAATATTGATTAGTTTTTTTACCATGCACACTAACTTGAAATTCCGAATAAAAAAATCCAACAATTCACGGTTCGCCATTTTTTGGAAAAGACAGTTATTTACCCATTTCACTGTATATTAAGTTCGTATCCGTGTGTATATTTGGTATCGGTGTGTATTTGGTATTATAACGCCTTTAAGAATTTCGGTCAAAACTTAATCTGGGAATACTTCTTTTAACCAGCTCATCATGATTTAAACGTCAAAAAATATTGATTTCTATCATCGGTAAATAGCCGTTGTTCAATCCGCATGTTCAAGGCTTTATTTCTACATAAAATGTTTCATTTGTATGAATCGCTATCAACTGGCCTACCAGTCTTCAAATTGGTCCGAGAGGAGTGATAACTGACCTTGATATGTGCCGACAACTTTAACTCCCGAAGGTTAGGGTTAGACGTAATTAGAACCTGACATTTTGTATTTTAGCTCCCTTGTAAATGCGCGAGAATCGTGAACCCGGCAGAAGTTGGAAATATCCTTGAAAAACCATTTTATCAGAATTATTTTATTGATTGAAGTTTTGTGCCTTGTGCCAGGTGAAATGGAAACTAATGGTAGTTGTTTCCAAAAAACAAATTGTTTATTGGACACAATTACGTTTTTCCTTAGTGAGCGATTTCTAGAAGCCTGATCTCCAAACTAAATATATCAGTTGCTAACTAATGCTCAAAATTCTATTAAAAAATATTCACCCGGTTCGAAGTGAAATGGAGACGAAGAAATATTCTATAGGAGTGTAAAAATGCTATGGGTTATTATATCCTATCGAATTCGATTCGATAGGACGTTAACCTCCCCAACTTAGCCCATGAACTGGTACAATATAAGGATGTCAAATTTTGTGCTAAGTCTTTCTTTGAATAAGTTGTAAAAAACCCGCATGGAAAAACTCTAAGACTCACTAAGTCTCGTTGACCAATCAGTTTCCCCCTAAAACCCCGTAGTGGGGCGGCGCTTTAGAAGGACGTGTGCTACATAACATAAGTTCATTGCCACCGAAGTGTTAACTCGGCACCCAAAGTGCAGAATTCACATTCCAAGTGTTAATTCGGCACTTTTGTACCGATTTTGTGCCGAATTACGCCTGTTCGACGTGCCGAATACATACCGGCCCGGGAAGAGAGGACGGATGGCCACCCGAACATATGTCGCAGGTATCTATTTGGTCAAAATTGGTCATACAAGAAAATCTAATTACACTCGTTATGGAAAAAGTGTCTGATTGGGAATGACCAATTGGGAGCCTTTAAATTCCACGCGCGGAGATATTAAGTGAACGGAATTTAGGTTATTTCTAAATATTGGGTTTATAGTATTTTTCAAGAACCTAAATTCCGTTCACTTAACCCTCTTGACAAAACGTACCACGATGTGGTTTTTCACCACAAAAATGGGGATTGAATGAATTCGGCACCACAAAAAAGGGGAATTCGGCACTTTTTCACTTGCAATGTCAAAAATCGTAACGCATAATTAGAACATGACACACAAAATACTAGGGTATTTATGCCCTTCCGGAAAATCGTAAACTATACTTTACTATAACCCTTCCGGAAAATCGTAAACTATACTTTACTATAACCCAATAACTATCTACCTTAGGTTTCATAAAATAAGGTTTCGAAAATAAAGGTTTTGAAAACGTCGAAAAGCCGACAATGTTGCAATGTAAAAAATCGTAACGGTTCCTTATAAATTCGCGCAATTAGAAGCTGACCCTAATTTTTCTCATTTTGACATTTTTTGGCATTTTAGAACGACAGAGTATTTTTTATGGTGACGAATTCACCCCGCACCAAAAATGGCTACAGTTTTTGATACATAATCACTAGGAGTTAGAATTTAAAACTGTCGATAAAAAAAACAGTTATGATTCCAGGCCAACATTCTCTACTTTCGTAACTTATCTTATTGTCTTCAAATCCGGCTTTCAGTGGACCTCATATTTAGCATTTCCTATGGCGTTGAGGGCATAATTTTTTTAATTTCTAGTCGAAGTGACTCAATCGTATTTGTTTCTATTTGAATAAACGCTGACTTATACGGGGTTATTTTTAACCAATAGAGATGGAAAAGGCGCCTCGCGCGGCCATTATTTAAAAAATAGTGGGTGACTCATAATATATTATATTTGTGGAAAAATACCGGGATTTTTTGAGTAGTGAATTAGTCGTTGACATGAGATCAACAGATTACGTGTTCGAGTCGATGAGGGTGTAAGTTTTATTTTCCCTTCCTTTCCCCTTTTTTAGCGTTATACTCGTATGACCACATCGTGGTCCATTTTTTCGAAGCGAAGTCGAGTAAATTTTGTCAAGAGGGTTACTATCGCCACGCGTGGAATTTAAAGGCTCCCAATTGGTCATTCCCAATAAGACACTTTTTACTTAACGAGTGTTATTAAATTTTTTTTTTATGACCAATTTTGATGTGGCGACGCCAAATTTTAAGTCTATGCAGTGATGTTATGTGCACGATTGAAATCATTAATAAGGCACCTACACCCCTATATCACCGTACAAACACGTTTAATCCCAAATTTATTACTTTTCTTCCTGCATGATCATCTTAGTTCGAAACCACTTTAATATATATAGCTTAATATATAGTTTAACATAGTTTAATATACCACTCTAAACGTTAACGCACCACATCGAGGTGAGAAAAAGCGGTGCCTTAACGTTTAATCTGGTGCGTTAATGTTTAGTTTGGCGACAAATGAAAACTATGATTTTACATGCATTTTTTAATTGCGTTTTTATTTTTCTTTATAAAAGTCTCTATATTAGCAATGGTTTCTTTGCCTTTTCTTCAGCTTTCTTTGCTTTTTAATTTTTGGTTCCACCATTTCGACCGGCTCCGGAACTAGTTCAACTTCCTCCGGTACTAGCACTAGAGTGACCAAATCGTGCCTATCATCATTCAATTGTTCATATTCTTCGTGTTGAATTATATCATCGATATCTTCAAAAATATCATCTTCCGGTTCAATCGGAATACGCTTTAAATCAGCATAAATTTGGTTTGAAATGTTTTTTGGCCATTTTCTCAAAATGATTTAAATTTTCAAATGATACGCCGTATCATTAAATAAAAATTAAAATAACGCGTTTTTATTGGATCTAGTAGAAATTGAGCGTTTACGTAATTGGACCTGTTAAATACAGTATTTGAATAATACAACGTGTCCTCTCGTTTGAATCAGTCGGATTTGAAGAAAATACGTGAATTCCCAAAATAAAGAATGATGAGTTGATTAAATATAATCTCGTCCAGGTTCAATCTTAACTCGCGCGCTGAAGAAACGGTTATACCTTCACGCTGCAGTTAATATTTTTCAAAATCAGTACAAATTTGCATATACCGATCGCAGTAATAGTTTAAATCCCGACTACTAATCAGATCCATTGAAGTAGGGACTAAATAGCAAATTCCATATTTCAAATTGTATTTTCTGCATTTAAGTTGAAGTAACGCGTTGTGATTGGATCGTTTAGGCACTCTTTATTTCGGACTCAATTACATTTTTCCTTAGTGAGCGATTTCTAGAAGACTAATCTCTAAGCTAAATATATCAATTGAAAGCGTCAAGACTCAGTTAACTAATGATGGAAATTTTGTTGAAAAATATTCACTACTTTTCAAGTGAAAGGGAAACGAACAACTACCATTATGAGTTATCGCAAATTGGGTAAAAACCCTACGGACGTCAGTAATATGCGGTAACTGTTACCGCTAATTCTCGCGGTCCGTTTAGAAAATGGTGCGTTAAAGCAAGGGACGAAAACGTCGAAAAAACGGTGCGTTAACGTTTAGTTGGTGCGTTAAAGTTTAGAGTGGTGTATATAGTTCTGTGACCATATATACGAATAAACTCCTAATGGTACCTGTATTCAAACACTTGGGAGGCTATTATTAACGAATTAGACTAACGGAAATTCCGCCTACGATTAGACACTTTATCAATCTCCTAACTAACAAATTTGACACACTTTTCAATCGCTTTTGTTCACAATCGTTCATATTTCTCGCATGTACACTAGCTTGTAGTAATTACTTGTGACTTTAGACCATTTTCGGTAAAAATTACAAAATTGTATCTACTTTCGGTGCAATTTCGGGTCAAAAAAAAAATGATATAATTGAGAAGTCGATAAGACTAGAGAATTCAATCAAACATTTAACCACTTCTAAAGTCTTCATAACGCTAAAAATGGGTCTGGTGTGACTTTTGGTCAAATAGTTGCCGGGGAGATATATCCTTGTGTAACTTCATATACAGTATAACACAAATTTATGTTGGCGTGCGTGCTCCTACATTGCATTTTCTATTAATATGTATTCACTCCCGAACATTCGCCTGTCATTCCATAGTAACCGGGCCATTTTCACTGCCTTACAAAGCATAGGCATTGGTTTATAGCCAAGTGTCATTTATCTTATCAATGACTGTGTAGTGTCTAATTAGTAATACTACCATATTAATATGGTAGTACCCCAATATATATTGGGGTGGCAGCGATATTATAACTGATTCAAATATTTAGACAATTTAACCATATTTACGTGGTATATTTCCCATAAATGTGCAACAAATGCACAATTTTAGCTCATTTTTGGTTGTTTCTACTCAAGCTATGGTCAAATAGCCTAATTTCTCTTACTGCAACACTGGCCACCTGTACGCACCACTTTTTTTCGCCGACGGTGGCGCGTTAACCGTCAGTCTCTTTTGGCACTTGAGTTCCAAGAGCCTATAAATTGGTCATTTTGACCCGGAAGACCTTCCCAAAACCTTTATTGACCACCCATTTCCCGGCCTTATTTTTGAAATGTTAACTTTTGGTGATCACCGGACTAATTTTATTGAAAAATATTCACTACTTTTCAAGTGAAATGGAAACGAACAACTACCGTGGACTCATTCGACGCGCACGGAACTCAGCTACATTTCCTCTCGTAGGACTGACCATGAATTTCTAACCCGTTATGTAGTTATAGCCACTAGAAGTGGCTACGCAAATAGAATTCTTGACACTCAAGTGCCAAAAGCGGTTATGACTTTTTGAGCAATGTACCTTTCGAGGTCCATATCTTTAAAACAAATAATCACACCATGTGTTCGATGCTTTTGTTGGATGCCCTGGGGTCTACTTCATTTAGCACAATTTAGTTTGGTGACCTGCCACACCCTCTGTACCTTTTTTACGCAAATATAATTCTTGGCACTCAAGTGCCAAAGCGATTATGGACTATAATCCAAAAGAGACTGTGACTATTAAGGTGGCCCCTTGTGTATATACAAGAAGGCTGATTCGTAAATTTCTATTATCGGGTATTGGATACTTATCGCAAATCACAGATAGATGGGATCGTCTATTAGTTTACAGATTAATGATGTGATGACAAATATATTTCATACTCTACATGTATAACAAATATATTTCATACTCTACATGTATAACAAATATATTTCATACTCTACATGTATGACAAATATATATATATATATTAGTATACTTCTGTTCGTTATAGGATTGGAGGATTAATCATCACTTACATTTGTAAATAAATTGTCAAAGTAAGAATTTTTGGTTCCTGTAATTCACCTGAATGAAAGCCTTTATGTTTTTAGTAATTATCATATCATGAGCATTTTCACTTATTAAATCAATATTTTCCCGTGAAGACATCCATAAACAAAATATATCTTCAGTTATTTCACTCGGAAGTAACTCCGGTTTCGGAGAGTCATCTTATGTTGTTTCTCCTTTCTGACATTTACTAGATTGACATTTCGAAGTATTTTTTCTGTAACCTCTAGCCGGCCGAATGCTTCAACTTTCTCTTTTTATCCATCAAGTTTTAATGCTTTAATTTTCTCGTCTAGACATACTTTAAGGTTATCTACTTGACTCTTCTCATTCGACCTTCATATTTTTGTCAAGAATGGAATTCATTTTCCTCGGCTGGAATGCTTCATCTTCAGCGATTTCTATGAAGGTCGTCACCGTTATAAATCTATTAACCTCAGTTACCAAATACTTTTCTTTGGGAATTATTGGAAAAGTTTCTTCTTCTGCTGTGCCTGCTTAACATAATTCTTAACTTACCTCTTTTCTGGCCCGTATTATTGTCAATTTACTTCCATTTGTTCGTAATTCTTGCAATACCGGTGTGTGTATTTTATCCGCTTTTTCATATAGCTTCTGCATGCTGTCCCGCAAGTCAGCTTTTCTTGTCTTACTAATGTCAGGTAACTGTCTTACCGAACTTTCCTCCCTGAAATAAGGCTTGACAACTAGTAAAATGCCACTTTTCATTTTTTGAGTTGATACCACACTTGCCTCATTTGACGATCGAGTTTTCACCCGAATTTGTCTCGAAAACCAAACAATGTATTGTTTTAAATTTTGCGTGTTCAAGGGTTCAGTCATTGCCGATCTAAAGGTGTTTCGTACCTTCAAACTGAACGTTGTCAAAGTGAATATCATTTTCTCAGCAGTGAATGGATTTGTAATTTAAACAAAAACTCTACCTTGACTTTTCGCATTTACCTCGAGAAATTGTTAGCGTTATATAGCTAAGTGTTCAGTCTTTACATAGATCTATTTCATTTGGAGAGTAGTCTTCTAGAAGCATAGCATTCGGGGATAATATAATTGCGCTGTTTTATCTAAGATCGCGCTGTAATTTCCCGCTCTGTAGACTCTTCTAAGATACACATACTTTCAGCTTTCAGAAATGGCTACGTGCTCCCGTATATGTCCAAATTCACACAGCTAAACTACTTAAAATTGAAAACGAAAACCGAACGAAATCCCAAGGTACATTTTTTCTTTAAGAATATCCAGTTATGCCTGAGGAAATGGCATTTAAAGGTAAAAAGCACTTTATACGGGGCTTCTTTTGGAAAATACTGTGTTAAAAACAATTTAGTTATATTAAAAAGAGAGACCATTCAATCGGCAAGTAGAAAATCGTGTAAAATCAAGCAGAATTAGTGCAAAAATCATGCAAAATTAGTGCAAAATCATGCAAAAATCACCTAGTATATCAAATAGTATAAATTGTCGAATTCTATAAGTTGTCAATATTTCATGGATTGTATTCTTGATTTTCTTTAAACCTTAGCAACGAAAACTTTGTTAAAGTGCAAATACCCGCACAGATATACTTGGTCATGTCAAAGCCAGTTAGGTTAATTGCAAGTGTCTGGTGCTGTGCGTTATATATTTTCTAACCTTCCCTTTTGACGACTCATGCTTATTTATCCTACTCAATAACGCGCCTATGTAATGTTTTGGACCGAATATGAAATGACCCCATTGCGTATCTTTAGAGATTATACCCTTAATTATTAAAAATCGTTTTGGTGAAACTAATAATTTTACATTGCCGGGGCTAACTCATTCGTTTTGCAACTATTTTCAATTGGTCTCGCTAGTTAAAACTACCCCAGACGCTTCTGAATCGTTATTTATTATTGTTGTAAAAATTTGCCAAATAGTATGCGCATTATTATTAGCCGGAATTTCCTTTATATTTCAAAAGAGGTTGACAAATAATAAATGCATACGAGGAAGGAAGTTAGCCAACAGGAATGATTCCTGTTCCACATGGAAATGGAAAGTGCTGACCTACTTTCTACCATAATTGTTAAATTAGAACTTCCTATACATTTTGCAAATTTAGTAATCCACAATAAACTGCTTTTAATTATATTTTATACTAAATTGGGAAATCAATATATGATCACAACTGAGCAACAGTTCTGGGGAGTGAAGATAAGGGCCTTTTTTAATATCAAAACCAAATCAGCATTTTAGAAAAAAATGGTATTTTTATCTAAAAGTTCAAACTTCAGTGTAAGTTCGGATAAGGTATTCCAAAATGAGCGCAGACATCATACAATCAGTATTACAATAGGATAAATGGATTAATGTGCGTTACTTTTGGTTATGCTAGGAGCGTTAAGGTACGTTTACGAGTTGATACGAAGGTAGTGGATGATAAATAGAAACAAGCTAAGCCACTCTTTATTGATAGATTTGGTTATAAAAAGATGAACGGGTATCATTATATGAAAGTTTAGCGAAAATGTACGGCCCACCCTCCTCCGGATATCTAGTATAACTTTAAGTGCCACGCGTGAGTGTGGGTCTCTTTTGGTTATATTAGTCACCGTTTGTTGGCAAGATAAAGGGAGTTGCTACAACGCTGGACACGATGGTACAATATTTTTTTTAATTCTCTTATCTTTGATTACGGACGCGGTAAGATTAAATGACTTCACCCCTAAATACTGAATATTATAGAGGGAATGAACCAAACGACTATACGTCATACAAATATCAAAAATTCCATAACCGTTCTTGGTCATGGTCCAATTGCTACCTTACTCCGAGATGTCACGAATTCCTTTTCCAATGTATCAATTGAAATGAGCAGATTACTCAACTCAACGCACTGTATGCCAGAGGTTTCTGTTATAGATTTGCAAGCACGCAATAGTGCTATATACTACATCATTGCAGCTCTAGTTTTCGTATTTTTCGATGCATACATCTGTAGAACGAAAACTATGCTCTGGTCAGGCTCTTCTAAAATTAATATTATTTTGACAAATTTAACTGTAAATATTTTCTCAAGCTACTTAGTCAAGTCCTGTCACACGTGTGTCCAAAGGTGTCCTACCCCCCCCCTTAAAAGATGCAAACTACAGGCTAACGAGACTTAGCTAGTCTGATAGATGCGGTTCCGAATCTGGTTTCAGAATGTCCAAAGTTGCACCCATTTTACAGTTAACCCCTATTTCACTTTTTAAAATGACCATAACTTGGGAAGAATCAATTGTACGCACTTTTCCTGAAGCCAAACTCTATAACATATACAATTTTAAGGGTATTTAATAGATTTTCTCAGACCCGTTATTTGGAGTGGGCGAATTTAAGTCTGACTACGAATTCTTAACACGTGGACCGTTAAAGGCCAAAAACTGGTCCGAAAAAGGTACACATTTTCAAAAAGTGACAAAATCACGAATTTTTCAGTTTTCGATTTTGTTATTTTTTATAATACATGCCAAGATTGCATAGTATGTTCACTAAAAATTCGACTCGACACAACTGCGTTGACATTCAAAGTCAAAGTCAACTATATTCGACCCATTTTTGTCTTTAGAGGGGGTTAACTGTAGGTAGAATACAACTTTGGACATTCTGAAACCAGATTCGGAACCGCAAGAAAAAACTCTATCAGACTAGCGAAGTCTGGTTAACCTGTAGTCTGCATCTTTTAGTGCTGGGGTAGGACACCTCTGGACACACGTGTGTCATACACCCTTGTCAAAACCTCTCTCCCACCCCTTCATGGAACAAGTGATAGCTTAACCAGTAGATACCACACCTGGCCTAATGAAGTCTTCTCCGTCGCTATATTTTTACCACGTTTTATCATCCCTCCCGGTTACCCATCCATATTTTTAAATATATTTTATAACGTTACAAAGCTATGTTTTCGTGCCTCCAAAGTATGTAATAACTTTTTAGATTGTCCTCTTGAAACGGTACCTTAGAGGCTAATGAAGTTTTCTCTTTCGCTATATTTTCCCATCCTTACCGGTTATAACACATTATCAGGGAGGTAGGCTCCCTGATGGGTTCAGGGAGGTTCAGATTATTATATACGTAATCGTGCCAAACTCCCAAGCGATTCTTTCCATACTTCGCGAGATATTGTTGAAAGAAAAGACCGCTTTCTTTTAATCTCTGACATATGAAGAGGTTGGATGATGGGTCATCAATCAAGAGACCGCACCACACTTAGCTACTATAAACATATATATAAATATCTCTCAGGCACACTTTTATTTAAGCATGTCTCATGCACCTTTTTGGATACTTATGACCAGTGATATTATCCCAATTAATTCAATCTCCAGAACTCGAATATATGTGTTGTTGTCAAAAGCGCCAAGGATGAATATGCGTTGAAACCATACAGGTTGCAATTGATTTTATTCAACATCAAGCCACTTGTGAAGTTCAGAAAGCCTGCATAGTAAGGCAGCTTGCCTATACAGTAGTTTCTGGTCATTACAAGTAAATTTTGACCATCCTTGATGAAAATTACACAATTTTATCTACTTTCGGTGCGATTTATGCTCCGATTATGGTTGCAAAGATGATGGAATTGACAAGTGGATAAGACCAAAGAATGATTTGCATCCTGCTTTAAACGTTAGAGAAATATTCTGAATTTTTTACATCAACAATAATGCCCCGTATACAGATTTTAAGCCCAAATACACACCTACGCGTCTCTCTAGAAGATCTGCCCTTAGAATTGTATCCGGAAATACTCGTCAACGTGTTGATATGTAAGACAGCTGCCATAAATAGTAAAAAATCAGTTTCGAGCAAAACGCGCAAATGAGTCTGAAAATACGGGACCGCGACAACCAAAGGAAACATAATACAATAACAATTTGACTTTCCACTGGTGATGTTTCCTTTCGTTGTCGCGGTCTATCGGGGTTTCAGCCCACCAGAGATAAGTCGGAGTGTTATTTTATTCGTCAGAAATAATGTAGTATAATGTATTAATTCAACCCAAAAAATTCAGCATAGTGAACTTAGGTACATAGACGACATAATTAACAACTATTTGAGGAATTAATAAATTCTTTAACATTATCTAAAAATTTTTTTTTTTTTACAATTTAAGACAACTGTGTCTTAGCTTCCCGTAGCTTCTCCAACAGTACGATTATATTGCGAAGACATTATGTCTTTAATTTGCCAATTATTAAGGCGCATTTTATATTTTTGAGAAAAGTTCAGGAAAATCGAGTATATATATTATGGAAATATATATTTAATACAAAATCCGACTGGGATTCAAATCTAACATTGATCCCGACTGAATTCAAATCGTAAATCAAGGAATTAATTGACCTCTGAACTTACGCCATAAAGTTACCTTTCCCGCTGAGATTCACATCATGTATTCAAAGTATAATTGTCCATTAATAGCTGGTAATTAGTCACTCGCGTGTTAATTTGTCTAATTTCGGAGAAACTAAATCGTATTACCTTAATTAACCCGCAAGCTGAAAAAATTGTTCTACAAACACGTTGCAATCAGTGCCGCTCGACACACTATCGTGAAACTCATTATTTCAATTCTAGATCTCTATTTATATACCATTATATACGCTTAAATTTGTAGGTCTGATAATTATCAACACGGAAAGTATTTGTTCAGTTTTTTTCCCAATTTCCGTATTTTTCCTTGCGTTCACTTACTTTCAAAATTTGCGCAAGAAAATTTAGTTTAGAAGTACCGCTCGATGTTTTCCTAACTAAGACACAGTTGTCTTAAATTGTAAAAAACAGAATTTTTTTAATTTTTTTAAAGAATTTATTAATACCGCAAATAGTTGTTAATTATGTCGTCTAGGTGCCTAAGTTCACTGTGCTGCATTGTTTGGGATGAATTAAGACATTATACTACATTATTTCGGACGAATAAAATAACAATTTGACTTTCCTCTGGTGAGCTGAAACCCCGATGGACCGCTATAACCAAAATAATGATGTTTCCTTTGGTTTAACAACACTAGAAAAGACTCAAATGGTGCACAAGGGTTAAAATCGTAGAGTGTGGTTTCGTTTCCTGGGTTCACTTCAACCAAAATTCCTTGTCGATGTTACCCTAAAATGCGCGTAATGTTACTAACTAGGAAACATTTCTTAAGTAGCCCGTGGTACCAACATTTTTTTAAGATACTTTGTATTAAAGATCTTCCCGCGAAATAATTTGGTGTAATTCCCGCTTAGAAAATATAAATTTCCGATGTTTAGCTTTCACTTCCAGTGGCAATACTAGTCTAAAGCTACGCTGTAGAATAATATACCAACAGTATCATCACTCTAACATATTAAGGTTCGATTAAGGGTCATTCGTGCTTAAATATACAGGAATGTGCGTATGGGTCATAATGCGACCTTAACCCGTACGCTGACAAAATGGTTCTACCCTTATGCTGATGGTGTATGCATTTATTTATACACGCGAAATTGATTGTTCCATTTCTAGACCTCTATTTGAGTGTTTTTATTACGGGTATAAGGGCTAGTTTACTAACATCTAAGGATATAGCTGAACTATATTTGGTCAGTATTTTTTCCGCGATTTTCGAATTTTTCGTTTTCTGCGTTAACTTGCTGTCAAAATGCGTGATCGAAAGTTATCCTGGAATGTGCGCAAGAAAATTCGGTTGTGAAGTACCGCTCGATGTAATCCTAACTAGGACACAGCTCTCTTAAGGCTTACAATAAGGTGCTCATTACTGACACCTACGTGCGAAATATTTTTATATTTTAAAGATTACAAACCCCCTCTACAGACAAAAATTAGTCGAATATAGTTGACTTCGACCAACATTGAAATAAATACAAAAA
>SCLF01012242.1:0-21458 GCA_004367975.1 Mesochordaeus erythrocephalus
CATTTTGATACACACGGTATTGATGTAAGAATTGATTCCGAAGACCAGTAAACATGTTGAAATAAATGTGTTTACCATTCATTAGCAGAAAAATAATATATAACTATGGCAAAAGTTCTTAAAATCAATACTACTCTACGAACATACTGGATACTTAAAAAAATCCTTACTATAATAGGTGTGAAATAGATAAAAAACTTGCGGATATTATACCTCAAACAGTCGGCACACCATAAACGAGTTGCAAAGAACGAGTTGCCACAATCGGACAATACTAGAGTAATTACTATAAGTTATGATAATTCTAAAATAGTTTAAAAGATAAAATTTATTGTGATTCTGATGTTGTATACAGCCATAACAGTTTAAACGCGTTGGCATGTTTAGCAGTCATATGATGTCACGTAATTTCTACATCGCGGGCAGTAGGTGTCGAAATCCGTGTATAATCGATTGCAGGGGGCGAGGACGGTGCACAACTAATAATAAACCGCCAGTTCCAGCATTTGCGACACCCTCTACTACCCTTTGGCTTGCAGGGTATTTTACTGCATTTCTGGATATCTCCAATAAAACGGTTGCAGCACCAACAGTTGTCCATATTTGGGGAGGCGATCAGACAATAACCGGGGTGATCACAGTGGTTTGGCATCGGATTTTATATCGTTTTCCGTCTAAAAACAAAAATATATACAAACGTTGGAAATAAATTCGATATTTAGTGGTAATTTTATATTTTCAACGGGATATCATATCCAGTTATAACATCGGGGAAAAATGAGCCTCGCCCTGGCGAGCATAGAAGAAGCAGTTATGACGTGCATTCCTAATCTAAATACAGAAAAATAAAAATCTGAAATGAACTGGTATTCATAGATTGTTAAAAAATAACATATAAGGTAAATGACCGCCCTTCGATAACCACTTGTGGTTGTAGCGGTCGACAGCCGATCGTACTTTCATTAAGAGGTGGAGCGATTTCAGGAGGGGTGGGCGGCGTGCGCGGAGAGTTTTGTTGTGGATGTGCATCGGTATCCGACGGCAGAGGTATGTCCGGGCTAGAATGTCTAATTACCAACCCAACCCCGATTAAAAAAAGACGAACCCTACAAGAATGCTCCGCATTCGTTTCGCGTTTTCTTCTCTTGGTTTGTTTCCATTTCCCTCTCTTTTTCTTTTTTGGCCAGTTTGGGACGATTGATTTCTATAATAATAGGAAAAAGTAAAAGGAAAGATAGGCTTACACCATATCAGCTTACACCCTAGCAGTGCCAGCAGAAGCAGCATCGGCGACAGCCGCAGTAAGTAACGAGTCATTCAACACCTCCAGTTGCCCACAATAATACGACAAATATTCGCAATCGGATTTCTCACAAACTGGACATATTGGCCGCGACATAATATCTGAAATCTGTTTTTGTTATAAAGATATACAAATATCTGACAATAATCAGAGATCACGACCAATATATACAGGAAATTATGGGTGACGCAAGAGAGATAACAGGACACAAAAAGTGAATGGAGAGGGTATAGTTGAATGGATCGCCTGCCTGACACAAAAACACAGGAAACAAAGTATAAGGATGTAAATATACCAATACGTATATATACTGCAAATATACACGTAAATATAAAAATATTTCAATCACGAAAGCGAATATTAAATGGATAGGCGAAGAAAAATATCGATATACCAGGCATTCAACCAAATGGCTGAGGAGACATTTTGGCGGGGAATGGTAGTACTTCTTACGGCATTATCGAATAAAGACAATAAAAATCAACTAACTAAAGTGACGATTGATCAAATTACGCGAAACGTGTTCGGAAGCAATATAAAAAGAATAACACAAAGAGTGGCACAACTAACGAAGGGTGGAATAATAATTACGGTAAACAAAATTGGAAACGTACAGGGTGTCAAATCAAGGGAACGATACGGGGAGGTGAAGGTGATAGAAAGAACAGCAACTTCAATCGTGCAATACATAAAAGACAAGCAAGATAAAATGACGGATATTGCGAAATTCCAAACTAGCACAGCATCAATGAAAAAACTATTAATATATAAGAATTCAATCCGCGGCATAATCGATGCAATTGCAGTCGCGACGAACCGGGGGACACCGTTGACACTACAAAAAGCGCAAAAATTATCAGTAACATATCTTAAATTCAAACCGGGGGTGCAGATGTTCGAAGATTTCGAAGAAAGAACAGAAAAAACACTGATACTACGTTATGTAAAGAAAAGTAAATCAACGATTATAGAGTTCAATAGAAAGGGAACGGAACGGATCACAATAAAACAAATTAATATGGTAGCTAAAACTATAACCGATCAGGCTGTGGTGCTAAACGATTTCTGCGAATGGTCAGAGGACACCGGCGTCTACGATGTCAATCAAAAGCATGACACCAAAGACGGGGACCAAAGGTTGTGCACACAAATACGAAGAGAGATGAAGGAAGCAGAAAGCGAACAAGAAAAACGGATGAACGAGATTATTAGGGAGATTAATGATACAGACGAAGATATGAGCAAAAATGCGAAGATACCAATTTCCATAAGACGAAAAATAACGGCGAAACGACGGTGGAGAAAAGAACAAGCGGACAAGACTAACGAGGAAAGTGTTATGAAGCCAATTCTAGAAACGCAAGATTTCAAGATAATAACGGTAGTACTGAACAGACGAATAGGAACGAACTTTTTACCATCTCAAGTAAAGACATGGTACAACGAGGCTGGAACCAGGAAGCTGTTTTATCTAAACGATCAGCAAGTAGTCGAGTCATTCGAGCGAATAGCGAAATGTTTTAACAACATCTCAACCGAAGTATTCCAAGATCAAATATGCCTATGTTTCAATAATAGCCGACAAAATATCGATAGGGAAAGGTGGGAACGGATAGCCGAATACGAGCACTACTGGAAAAATAGATCTGAAAAGAAAAGTAAAGCAAGCAAATAAATGGAGGCAAATTATCCGAATAAACATTGATATAACACCATATGATTACTGCGGAAACTATGTCTGGTTGTAAAACATGTACCTGCCATCCATTTTAATAAAAGGTTGAATTAAAACTATAAAAACGGAACCAATATCACAATTACATCATAGTGACATATAGTCTTTCCATGGGGTTAGAGACAAGGTAATTATCATCGAAGTGCATGGAATAATTTCGGGAATATATCTTTGAAGCTTGCCAGATTGATATTCGAGCGTGTAGAAATTCGAAACTTATCAATGATTTCCATTAATACATGTAACAATCTTAGTTACGTTGACCATAGGATTAAATGTAATTTATAGTTAATTAGTCGATTTGGGGTCATTGGGATAACCCCATAATTTGTGTCGTAACCTAGTCGAATCATATTAGAGTTAAAAGCGTGACTTTCATGTACAAATTAAATATTCGTTTCGCCTGAAAAGTATTACACAACATATAATTGATCCAAACCAAGTGAACGTGCTCACAACCGGTGCAACATCCGTCTGAAGTAATTCGAAATGGTGTTTCATGGTACCCTGAGACACATTTAGGGAACTTTTCTCGGCATCTCCTAGGAACGCAAGCATCGGCATGATATGACAGGCAGCAATTAGGCATTTAACGTCTTGAAGAGTTAACTCTTTTGCTTCCAACATTTCAAACTTGGAAATTCGGCATTTAGTGATCATATACAGGTTACCTTTACACAGTTTCCGGCGGGTATTATCTCACTCATTAAATAGTACGATAAAATTAGGTCACACGTATCACATTTACAACGCAGCCAAGCGACATTGGGTTGTATTCGAGATTTCAGAATATTTTGATTCTTGAGATGAGCACTGGTCAACACGAAAAGGATCACATGCATCTTCAAGGTCAGCACCGAAATTGCATTCGCAGTCGAATAAATAACAGCAATTTGATTTTGTATGACCGATAGAACGAATAGTTTCAAACTCGGAGCATACTGGTGGTGGATCACATGAAGGCGATTCCTGGAAAGGACAACATGCTGTCAAGTAGTAGCTGGAGTAAATCATTACCATAGAACATACGGGATTTTTAGTTTTTTTTGGTTATATATATTGTTGGGTAATATTCGTTGTATAGATAACGAATATTATATTGGGTGCTTATTCGGACCTCGCAAATGAACTGGTGTTCCCACTTTGCCGGGATTGTGGCCGTATGCTGCGACTATTGAAGCAAAAGCATTCGAAATCAAACCCGAGTTGCAAGTGCATGTATCAGTTTTGCATGGTTTAGAGTAATGGATTGTATTGATGACTTGATGGCATCTACTGAATACTGGTGTGTCTCCTTTCACGGCATTTTTCGTATGCGCCAACTCTGCGCGATGTGGGAAAAGGACAAACTAGTCCTGTTCACTGATTATGGTCCCAGTTGTGAATGCAACGGAACTACCCTCGTTTGATGCTCCTCACTCACAAAAATGTGGCTAAATATCATTCCCAATACAAGAATCGTAGTATTCCGCAATCTCCGCATACCAAACCAGAGTATTGAAGTTAGGAAGCCAAACGAATGCATTTCGAAAGAACGAGACGAAGATTTAATGTGTAATATTTATTAAAAAAATGTTACGGATTCTGATTATGCAGAAACCGGACGGTGTTTAAAATTTTTTATCGGGCATTGCCCCCATACTTGCACGCAGTATCGAACAAGTGGCAGCATTTTACATTCTTCAAGGGGGCGGTCCCTACACCACCACGGGTTTTGGTATAATGGATGTGGTGCGTAAATTTTCGTTTGAAGTGACGCATCATGACTGGTTCTATGCGGTTATTCATAACTGTTCGACATTCACGTTTCCATTTGTAGATTTTTACAGTTCCACCTCGATTGGTTTTTCGTGTTCGGATGTCACGGTATGGTTTTTTCTTGAGAAATGTTTGGTGATAAAAGGTATGGTACCACTCTGCGCTATCAAGGAAAGAATGCGGATAGGGTGCAAGCCGCGGCTTGTCGTCTTCATCATCCTCACCAAGGTCGAAATGGCCTACCATATCCATATCTATGACATCTTCGGGAATGACCACATCAGCGACAATTAGGCCATGCTGAAAGAGTTTCGGATACTCCTCTCGTATTTTTAGATAGTGATCTCTGCGGGTGACACGCAGTCGGTAGGGATACGAGAGGAGGCCTACAAATGAGATCCCGATTGCTATGCGTTCGCAGGTAAACGACTCTTCTGCTTTCTTGAGTTCACGGGTGAGAGCGCGAAGGGTTCGTGGAGTCATCATTTTCATTGTTTTGTTCATATTCAATGCAATTCTTTTATCTCTCAAAAAGTGGATGAAGGTTTTCTGTGAGACGTTGCCTACAATCTCGTGCCTATATAGGGTCGTGTAGAAAACCGGACACACACGAATTTCTCATTTAGAAACAGGAGTTACTGTCAAAACGGACCTTTCCCCGGACATATGTAACCGTCTGTACGAGTTTTTTTTTTCCTGTATGACTTCCCGAGCACAGGAAAACAATACATCCTATACAACTTCCTATACATGTTATTACTGAGATAACATTTATAGATGCAATATTAGAGGAAGTGAGAAACCAATAATTCTCGAGCTGTGATACTGTCACCTAGAATCATGAATCTTCATTTTCATGATTAGCTGGTGTAGCTATTTGCTATAAATATATTTAAAATTAAGAAAATGAAAGTTGCATGAAAACTACTTTTCTGCGATTTATTTAGTGTCAAAATTAGACAAATAAACCTCAAAAAAGTAATGCCAGCAACATATGAATACAGGTAATTTTCAAAGGGATTTCAAATTCCATTATTTTCTTTTGAAAGCTCCTGGAAAATTACGTATAACATTGATTTATAAACATTTCTAACATTAAAACTTTAAATAGCTTTCCAATGACCTGGTCACCATAAGTGTCATAATGGAAAATATTTGAGTCACTCCATCATTAATGACCATATTGTCAATTAATTAACAACTCGACTCGCAAATACAATACACCATGAGAACAGTCTCCTTTTTGTACAATCAATATAATATTTGAGCCAAAACAAAAAGGACAGAAACACACGAACAATAATTAAAATTCTTTTGAGATTGTGAACAAAACGAATTATTACAAAATATTTACAAATTATTTACAAGATGTACAATATTTTTATAAAAATAGGCTATATATGTATGAAAATATTCTGATATAGAAAAGATAGTTATATTTACAATCATTTATACAGTGGAACACATGTAATAGACTCAGTATCATATGAGATTTAAAGTTCTCTAAACTTATAACATAATCAAAGCGAAAGTATCAAAATTAATAATTAATTGGGAAACAGCTCATAATTGATTCTGATGAAGCTTAATTAATACTAAATTCTAAATTCTAGATTAAGCGTAAAAAAACCCAATTCTCTAGAATAGGGTGGTAGAACATATAGAAGGGCAATATATACACAAGGGGAACCGTAAGTCAGACATATATCCAAAGGAGATATGCATGGCTAAAACGGCAACATTAAACCCCCCCTTAACCAATGCAGGTTAAGTGCTATTAGGGTTCATCAGATCACTCAATGGTCCACCGAAATGGTAAGCACTGGAGTTAGCTCCACAATCCTTTATAGTAATGGAATTTATTGTCCCATCTATAGGCCCTAGCAACTAGTTACTACATTGTATTTACGTTGAACTTATGGATATTTTATTTTTGTATATGAATCTATATTTTCTCACAACGGTAAGCAGGGGGTATGTTATAAAAAACGGCGTAAAAGAATTAAGCATATACTCGTAACGAGAGACAACAAATTTTGGAATTGCTCAATCTTTTAGTACTAGACGAAGATAAACCTTAGCACACGAACAAAATGTTGCTACAAATTGTATGATGTTTATTTACATCTCGGAATTTTCGTGACTCATCTGATGCGCCTGACCGAGATTTGAATTTCTATATATTTAGAGTAATCTAATTGGCTGTTTAAATGATACTAACGTAAAAGGTTTTCACAGGGCAAGGTTCCACACATTTCTCGATATGTAAAAAATCCCTAGTTAAACTAGAAGAGCTGCCCAGGAAATGCGACCAGCATTTCACGATTTTCCAAGTCCGTCTATAAAACATATAATGCTTATATTTTCCAAACGTACAGTGCAGAAAAAGGAATCTAGAAAGTTCACGTTAAGTTATACTAAACGTAGAAACTGAATATACCGACATAAGCCAGTCACCTACGCTATCTTTCTTCCTGAATGCATCGGCAGCTGTGGAAGTAGTTTCTAAAATACCAATCCAACAACCGAATGCATCGTTAGTCCAACAATATCTAGAAATTGATCATTGCAAGTCGGTACGTGGAAGTCGGTACATTCGGTACGTTCTATCACTGAACTTCTGGCACCAAATCGAAACCATTGCTATGTGAATGTCGACTAATGGCGTTTTTCAGATGTAATATCACATTATTTTACAACAATAATTGTAATAAATGTGCCGTAAAATTTTTTTTTGAAGTGATTTTTTATAAATGGTGGAGCCATAATGAATTTTATAATAAGAAATAATACCTGGGGAGCTCCAAAGTACAGAGCGTATTCTATTTTTATCTCCCGTTCTTTTAAATCTCGAAAACCGTGTTAATATGTTCCATTGTAATGCTCCAAATCATCAGTAGTGAACACCAAACCTATATTTGCCAGTCTTGCCATTCTCTGCGTAATTCTTTTTTAAGCAATTTTCAAGATGTCTAAAATTCAAATGTAAAAAAAAAGGGAATTCTCTAAGAAACATCATGGAAAAGAAACAAACAATAAGGGCACAGATTTACAAATAATAAGAATAACAGAACAGTCCTAAATTTTTATGGTGACTAGAAAAATACTACTACAACCAACAAATCCATAGATCGTCAGTTCAAACACATTGAACATTCGGGAGGGGGCGCAGCTAGATACTCGGCGAAAAATGCTGATCAATGCCAGTTAAATGACCTTCTAGGATATCTAGTTGTTTCTGCCAGATTCCCATGGTGCATATTCCATAATCCCGCCATTCGGTTATGTATTGCCCGAAGCTTTTTTCGCTTCCCAATTGCGTTTCTCGCTTATATTTGATATGAGCCCTTGTCCGTATTACATCTGGCATTTGATCGTAGTCATTTTTGGACCGCAGATCCTGATAGACAACAGCCATCAACGCTATAAAATACGTCATAGGCGTTGGTATTAACATGAGAGATCTAGAAAAGTTTAACCACAAGAAATCTTCTTGTACGAGAAATCTACTAGTTAAACATACAGTCTACATGATAATGAATGATATGCCATTTGGACGTGAGTTACAATAAAAGAACAATTCACGTAAAGGGCAAGGACAGGAAAGATACGGATGGATTTGGAAATGGCAGCTGGGTAAGTGTAGAGGTGCAATCGAGAATGGTTACTTACAAACTAGTCGAACGTAATCGTACGAACTTAAGGTACCATAGGTCAGAACCAGTTCGTCCCGCGAGACGGTTAATTCGGTGTCTGCTGCTAGAGAGCTCCAGCTAGAACTTATCAACCGGGTATAGTTTCCCTCGGACGTGGACACCGGTTTTGAATAGTATCCCGTGTTCTCCGAGATAACGAGACTTTTCGTTGTGGAATCGCCGACGCGGGGGATTCCATAGGTAAAAATTGCCTTGAAATAGAGTTAGCAAACTCTGGCTGTAGTTTTTAAATTCACCTGTAAGTAACAAGCTATTTTGGAAATTGAGCCGATCCCTAGTTTTCCGACGTTCATTCGTAGAGTACAATTTGAACGTATTTCGTTCATACAAACGTCTTAAATTGAAGGTTAATTTTATCAGTAAAAGTCAATAAGGAAAAAAACCAGAGATGTATGGAACGTTATTTCGAAACTATTACCGACTATTCCTTCAGATCAAAGGGATGAATAGTAAATAACGCTAATTAGGTGCAATTACAATAGCAATGTGCACTACTAGCAACTACCGTGATCAAGCAGAGTAAACGCGTGTAGCAACACACAAAATGTGATTTAGCTAAATAAAGCAAGCTGCTGTCACCTAAAAGAGGATTCTGATCGAGTAAAAGTTTACAATACTCTATTGGTGTATGTTACTGGTAGCACAACATAAAAATATTAGTAACCTTTTCGCAGGGCGTTGGCAGGTAAATCCGTGGGGCGGATGATTCCGCTTTTAATTAATTTCAGTCGATCGCCGGCGACAGGGATTTGCGATAAAAGATCTTGGAAAACTACTCCAATGACAGAATTCATTCGCATTGATACGAGGTCCAATACTCGTTCATTGCAGGCTGTGCATGGCAAAATAGAAAGCGCCGAATCACATACCAAGTCAGCGCTGGAACGTGATCTACAATAGCTGATCGGACTGCTGTCGCGCACCAGTAAATACTGGAGCCATGGGCATTCGTCTCCGTAACTACTATTTACGAATACGGCTCGTTGGTGGTGAAATCCACGTCGGGTCCATTGGTCTTTGAACAAGTTCTAGAATCTAGTCATAAATCTTTATATATTAAGTTGGATTATGCGCATATCCTCAAGATCATGTTAGGATAAGAAAAGATTATGAGATAAAGTTAATTAGACTACATGGTCAAAGGTCAGTAGGGGTTAGTACCCGTATAACTAGGTCGACATGTGGAACAAACAAAGTTAACTAGAGCGAATAGTTCACGGTTGTAGTCCGCATATCGCTACAGGCTATCTACTCCGTTCGAATATAACGAAGGATAAATTTAAATATACCAATTTAGGAGAAAATATGTGGATTAGACTTCGAACACAACGGAGACAAAATAGTGAATTTTGGAACTTTAACTCGGGGATGACTTGGGAATTCCTCTGGAGTTCCAAAATATTCCATGTAATTTCCTGGGATCTCTAATTTTAACGTTCCGCTTTCGCTTTCAGGAGACAACATCCACTCTCCTGGATTTTTTAACCAAAAAGTGGGTTTTAAACACCTGTTGCGGTCTTAAATCAGATAAATGGAACGAACAGTAACGTGAAATTTTTAAAGGGTTGAAGCGTCGTTAAAGGATTGAAGTCGTGTTGTGTCGGACTGTGGACTAAAAGCATATAACAGCCGTATTTATGAACAGGTTCAGTTAGCCTTCAAGATGTCTATACAGGTCCCTCGTTCGCAGAAGGGTTTTTCGAGGCGTGATATGTTTCATAGGCAAACAAGTCATTGCCAGATATCATTATCGACGCAGCATTGCGATTTCAATTCCAATCACGAAAAATTAAACATTCTACCGAATTCCTCGTAATTTATCCATTCCTACGCTAACAAATTTAATAAACACACAAGCAGTACGCTCGACCACCACTCCTGGGCTTAGATGAAACCACTGTTCATTTTGATTGAACTTGAATCTGCGCAACAATTCCAAACCAAGGCTCCTATGGAAGTAAAGCGTTAAGCCATACAATAAGTCTAATTTTAAGGATAGCTAGCGAGCAATTTTGGTAAACCGAAGGATTAAAATAAATTAATGAACGAGCCGAGCGATTTTGGAAAAGTATAAATGACAATTTTACCCGTAAGCGGCATGTCGCCGTAGCTCTAGTTCCCGTTGAGCTTCTTGCTTATGATTAAGCCGTTCTACTGCCAGTCTTCTTTCCAGCATTAAAGCCCGTCGTCCAACTGATTTTGCTTGGGGCGCGTAAGGGGTTACGACCCGTCTTCTTCGACGCGAGGAGACAGTTCCAGGCTTTTATAAACCATAAAAACATTTACATAACTAGGGTTTTCCTTATAATGTTTCGTTTTAGGGATTATTCGATATAGACATGAAGTGTCCTCGGTCTCAATAATCATAAGGTCCAGAATTGAGAATTTGAAATTCAGGACCCCGTGATTATTGAAATAGCTAAATGGCTAACCTATAAAACAAATATTTTTGGAGTTCCTGATAAAGGAGTTCATACTCGTGTCGCACTTGTAATTCTTCAGATTCTAGTAGGCCTTGATTGTCTTCATCGGCATAAAATGCCAGTGCAATCTCATCAAAACGTCCCCATACATGGTTATTGTTTAACAAATTGGAGTTTTCCATTGTTTTCTCTAAAAGTCTAAAAATAATCCGTTGAAAATATTCTCAAGTTTCCATCTTTGGTCTCAAACAGGGGGAAATGGTTAGGGGCAAACAGGGGGAAATGGTAATACGGGGAGCAGTCATGTCCAAGGAGATCAGGAAATTGAGCATAACGCTGGACATACTATTGCTGTATGGCAGTGGAAAATGCCATGGTGTGGCTTCATCCGGAACTTTGAAGAATTTTAGGACATCTTTCAATATTATATCTTTCAATATGAAAGGTTTAATGAAAGGATTATCCCCCTGATAAATAGACATTTTAACAATTACAATAATCCTTACTTAAGATAATATTATTTAATAAAATTTAAATTAAAGGCTTTTATAGTTAGAAAATATTTGATATAATTATAAATATTAATGGAAATATTTAAAATATAAATCATATAAAAATTGATAATACAAGACGATTATTATAACATTGATAAATTTGAATAAAAAATGTGCATGCTTTTACGAGTCAAACTTTTTAAGGACAAAAGTTTATTAAAAACCAATTATTAAAAAAAAATACAGGATATAAAGTGTACAGAATAAGTTTGAGATCGATTGCCAAATGAACTGACACCCATTTTTCGTGATACGTTGGTCTACTTGGATGTTTTAGTTCTCATCAGTTGTTTCAACTTCTTTCTTCTCATCTATAATAATAAAAAATATATGTACAGTTTTAAAAATCATTATCCTTTATTAATTAGAAATAATTACACTTAATAACCTGAAAATTCAAACCCGTAAGGTTTAAATTTTCACACGTAAATCCTGGTCTTTCCCGTCTATTTTAAGCATTTTTCCGTATCGCGAGACTCAACTACTATACCAGTATTTATCAACAATATTATATTCCAGCATACAGCACATCCTAACATTTAAAATGCCAACAATTCCATAAGTACTATCGGATTTTCAAAAAAAAAACAAATTTTCAAATAAATTGAAAACAAAAGTTAGAAACTTCCTAACACAAGAACATCATTAATAATTACGCTTAAAACAAACACTACAACTAAATCCAAGGTAGTTTTTCTCTTAAAAATTAGAAAGTATTTTACAAACAATTTCACGTAATTTATACTCCATTACTGTTATAAAAGAATTCCATAAAGGATCGAAACCTAACCGATAGTAAATTATATTTGCAATAACCTGCTTGAAGTCAAAATCAGAATTATTAAAAAATTAGGATTTACGATACGGAAAAATAATATAATTACTTAGAAAACGTCGTTTCAATAAGTCTCAAATTTAATTTAATATTTAAAATAAATTAAAATTGCACAAATTAACTAAAATTAACTAAACTTAATAATTTTACATAAAAAATATTACAAACAAAAAGTTCATTCTGAATCATCATAACCAATATGATCTAACAGGAATACCTAGGCCACTGGCGCCACCCAACTCTTCTAATCTTTCACAATGTAAAACAAAATAAATGCATTACATTTGTAAAAAGCTAGAAAAGCTATATATTGGAATATGCCTGCAACCAATATATAGTGAATTATGCGTTTTTTTAGTGTGCCAGTTCACACAGACTGCCCACTCCAGTCTACCTACATTTTTAAAATTTAATTTTAAAAATAATCCGCTTTTAGAAAACGCTCGCTAAAGGTATTTCCCTAAACCGCTAAAAAACCCATGCTGTGCAGCTTACACAGCATTCCATAGAGCCAATTGACCACAACATTTTCGCGTCTTGTAATCCGTCGACTTATGCCAACCTTTAAAAAGGCTAAAATTTACATATTCAATCTAAAGGGAGAAATATATTTTAATTGTCATGCGTACGCGATCAGTTGTGTTTGTCGAATAAGTCCGAAGCTTGTGGAATGGAAACCTGGTACAGAGTAGAGGTTGATAAGGGAATCCGTACATTGAACCGACAGGAGGTCATTGAGGTCAACCTGTTGTGGGGCTTTTGCCTCCAAACCAACCACCTAACCAGGAACCTTGTGTTGGTTGATAATTTCGATAATAGTTTCGAGTGAAAAGTTGCACTTGATCGATATCATACTTCTGGAGGGTTGGGAAGGCAAATATCCATCAACCTTTATGACCTTCTTTGATAGTCCGGGGGGGCCTATACTTTGAAAAACGTGTTTTGCGTTTGATCCTTTCCAGTTTTGCGTTTGATCTTTACTAGCAACTTAAACTGGTCTCGTGTCAGCCTTATTCGGATTCAACCTACCCATTCAATAACATACATGGATACCACGAAAATGATTCGAGAATATTACTACCAGATGTTATAAAAATGGACTAAGAGGGCAACGCCACATAAAGTTAACGCAAGCGTGGCGCACTCATTCGTTTTGCGAGTTGTGAGATTTAATGTAACATACAGTCTAAACAATAGCCATATTACTGGTCTGGGAAAGTGTCCCAAAAGTGTCGTAAAAGTGTTTTATCTCGTCTATGATTGAATACTCAAACACAGTCTTAGCACATTTTCTACCGTTCGAACAGTGAAAAATGTAAAATCGGTTTAAAACACGGGGGTAAGATGAAATATCAAAATAAGATGTATTGAGTAAATATACAGCGAAATAATCCCGGAATTTCAAGACAGACAGTTAAATAAGTGGATTAAACTGATTCATACGGAAGAGAGAAAATCTGGGTCGGTTGATACGAGTCATTATCGAATATGATGGGATCTACGTGTCGCCAAAAGGTCACCACCATCCAGTCCAAGGTCTCCGTTCGATGAAACGCAAGGTGCAGCAAACCCATTGGCTCGAACGATGTTATACGGATCCATGCAGGAGAGTTCTCGTCAGGAGGCGCAGTTAGGCAAATACAACTGATTTTACCGTTCCAAATAACGTGATGTTCCACTGTAGCGGCGTTAAAAGGGATCTCACACACGTCTAGAAACTGCCGAATTAGTTCGTGCGTAGCCTTGCGCTGCCGGGATGCGGGAATGCTTTCAATGATTCGCCGTAAACGTCTGCGTCGGTTACGGTCAAAGTCTAAATTGCCGAGTACACAAAAGTAAACAACTACACTCCGCGAGTTCCTTCGGATAACCCATTTACCTAAGGACGACAAATTCATAAAGAAAAAAAATCTGAAGGAGAACGGTTAGTGATAATCCATGTTAGCATGATTTTAAGCAAGATATATGAAGAGCACGCGGTTGATGATACCACGCAATGCTAGATTTAAACTAGCGAATTTGGAGGTGACGGACGACGTTTTCTGAAAGCTTTTAGTTTTTTTCGTTTAAGACTTTTCCTTGCTTTTGGAACGATGTCAAACGTCATATTACAGGCGGAACGATCTGTGTCGTACCTCGTACCATCGAGTGTCCACTGAGGCAAGTCAGGTGCTAGCGACTCAGGCCTGGAGGGTCCATTGTTATCGTCATGGGCAGAAATAGGCTCAGATGAATCGCATACAATGGGAATCGGCGGATCAGAAGGTACTGGAAACAAAGTTATGGAGGGAAGAACTTCCAAACCCAAAATACTGGGAATACAGTATCCAACAAAATCAGTTGCGGCACCAGTGAGTTCATGTTGTCGACGCATCTCAGAAGTCAGAAAAGCGATAGAAGTCACAAACTGTGACAACATACTACCAGACCGATCAGAGCGATTCTGGACGAACATCATAAGAGGATTGTACACGTCCCGTTCGAGGTATTTAAACGAGGAATCCGCACGGAAGACCTAAACAGAATACATAGGAACATAATAACTCGGATGTACGAACCGGATCGTTTGAATTCACGCGCATATTCACCATACCACACAGATCAGGCAAACCAAAAGACGTTTTGCCACAGGTTAGGGCGACGGCCTGACGTGTCAGTTGACTACGCTTCCCGAGTGAAACACCATCCAAGACCGTCGTCGGACAACCTTGGTCAGCGCACAGATACGAATCTTAAGAAGTTGGTAAATAAAATCAAAAGTAATGACACGCAAACAAACCAACGAGGAAGCGTTTCGATGGAATATACTTGACTGCAGTGCAATCGATTTCCGCTGCCATATCGCCATCAAGAATGCATAGATGAAATGGAAAAAAATATTCCCAATGTCCCATAGTCAGGGTCAGCAACTCCAGCAAACGCAACCAGATAGCTCGACAACCTAGACGGCTCCATTCTTTTGCGGTACGACCAATCAGTGGGCACGCATCGGTGTGATATCTAGGCCAAGGTAACGAAAAATATTCGTCTGAACAACCAGAAATGATCACGGCAAGTAGTGACTCAACGCGAGATTTATCATTATCCAGGAGGAAGGATAACACCTCTGGACGAAAAGGGGTCACACGGAGGTCCATCAGGACAAAGCGATCATTGGAAGCGTTGCCGGGATGGAGTCGGGCGACATGTACTGGAGTGCAGCCAAAGAAAAAGGGTTCTTCTGCCAATTTCATCGGAAGGTCATCCGTCCGATACGGGTTCGTAATTCCCTGTATTTGAATCTCGTTTTCTCCCCGACGGAGAACGGTTTTCAAGGCACCAAGTAGCGACAACATAATATATAAGCCGAGTCTTAAATAGAGTAAACTAGGCAAACACTAAAAATAGGAATGAACCGTCATTATGTGTTGATACAGTCCTAAGTCAGTTGAATGCGATGAGAGTTCCAAATAATCCCGACATCGTATAATTAAGGGTCGAGAAACGCAGCAATTTGGCATTGAGTCCAGTAACATTTTCAAAGCTCTGCGAACAGCACGATCATGAAGACGGGCAACCGAAAAGACTTGGCAAGTGCATGGACTAAAGACAGCAATGTAAGGGTCACAAACGGGCATACGTACCAAAAATAGAACGTTCGTTTCCAATCCGGGGTGGAACGAAATTGATACATGATATGAATTTTCCCAGCAACGCGGTCAAGCACGACCAAATTCAGGTTCCGAGTGAAACACAATAGCAGGCAATTGAAGAAATAGTTTTGTTGTGGAAGACCTGGATAACCTAGTAAGCTCCTGGTTTCAGCATGAATCATATTTAACTCGACGTCACGAATGGAACCAGAACGCTTACGAGATAGAAATACAATTCGTTTCCCCATTTCATTATAACAAAACAACCATAGGCTGGCAAATCGGCACGAATGTCGGACAATTGAGAACGAGATTACAGCTAAAACAAAAACAGTCAAGAAATATAAGGATATAGATTAAATATATTGAACGAAACCATATAACGGCAACTGCTGCTTCCTCAGGTAAGTACGAGCGTAAATAACACGTAGTTAATAGATATATTGGCCGATATATCTACCGCTCCCTCAGATTAGTACAAGCAGTAATCAACAGAAGGTCAATTAACAGTCATCGATTAGTGTCTTATACAATACGCCACCTCCTCAAAAAGTACAGGTGAGAGAACAGCCGCAAATACAGCTGACGTAGATAAGAAACTAGGCACGGCCAGCACGGGGCCAGGTCAGAAACGCAACGAAGGGCATACGCATTATTTACTTTCTTCCGAAGATATAAGTAACCTCCTGCAGTTTCGTGTCAAATTGGAGGAAAAAAACGGAACCATGCGTGTATGTATTCCCCGCCATTACAACCCAAATAGAACAGGTAGGAACAATAAACGAAAATTACACCGTTCAACACCCTTGATATATCACGAGATATACTCGGCAAATAGCCAGGATTGTAGGCGATGCATCGAGGCACAATCGACCGTTTGAAAATCAAAAAGGTTTTGTAGCCCCCTACATACTAAGGGTACATGCATGGGTTAACACGATTGACTGCTGCATAATAATCAGACCTGGCAAATAAAATTAACCCTCAATAATACTTGGTAAGCTAACTTACTTGCTGTAACAGGAAGAACAGAAGATCCAATCGAAGTCCGCATCAATTGAGTGTCTCGGGTTTTAAAATCTGGTTTGAAAATATAGTAGAGCGTGGGGTTATATAGGCGACACGGGAAACAGCGCCAAGTGACTACCGACATCAAGCGACGGACATACTCATCAAAATTCAATAACAAGTGACTAACGGGCAACCGAAGCACCTAGAATCAACAGGATGGGGCACGGGAACAAATTTGTAAATGTCTAGCCGAACCCGTCTAGCCGAACCCAAACAAGTGACTCAGCGACAATTGAAACAAGTTGAACAAATCTAGGCGGACAACCGGCGTATTTGAAATAGACGATCACGCAAGTCACAGATGGGGCTACAAGACCAGAAGCACGGTTCATGCAGATCCTAGCATATGGAAAGGTTAGATGTATACATCTGAGGCGCGGAGTTTAATGGGAGTTTACTGAATATACTTAGACAACAATAATTGTGAACGTACCTCCTCTGACGGAGGCGGATTCACTATTCCAAGTTTATGTTACACACAGGAGTTATCTATTTTCGTTGCGATTTCAGCTAGGACAATTCCGAGAAATATGATGTGATGGAGCTGTGTCATTGAGTGTTTTCTTGAGCGCCGGGAAGATGCGACATTTCTGTCAGCACGAGGACACGATGAATTGTTTTAATAGTCGAACTATTTAGATAATTTCGCTGGTGTTCGTGATTTTTATTGATGGAATAGTTTTAGCAAGTTGAATGGTTTTAGCAACTTTATTAAAGTTAGCTGTGGGCAACGTTGGGTGGTTTGGTCAACTATACGATACTGTAAATATTTTCTGGCAATATTGAGGCTGTTGAATAATATTAAGAATTTAAAATTTGAACAAATCCAACAAAGTTCATCGGTGGACTTGTTTTAGGTGTTGAGACAGTTTAACATGGTTTCACTAGTTTTGTTAACCCTTGGTGATTTTCGACACATAAATATCTACAAAAACGTCGTTTTAGGTCACAACTGTATTGACTTAAAATTGATTTTTATGGATGAATGATTTTCATACAATGGTCAATATATGGTTCCAGACTGATAAAAGACGACTCCTATTGCGGTTCTGGGTAGTAAAAGAAATCATCATAAACGCACAATTATGTTTTTATGATTACGTAGTTGCTTGAATAATAAAATGCTCGAAAAGAACATTTTCCCTCTTCGGAAGTGCATCAACTCGAGAATGTTATGTTTTTATATAAGGTAACAATCACCGATGACATGTTACTGTTAGAAAACAACATTTAGGGATAAATTTGCAAGCTGATTGACAAGATTAACCATATAGTTTTCCAGCGGGTGAAGGTCAAGTTCGTTAAGAACTGTTTAACTACTAAAATAATGGAGGTCATTTAGTACTGCTCAGTAAGATACATATTTCCAGCCATAGTGAGTAGGTGTCCCGCCATATGCGGGACGAACAATTTGTGATAAGTGCTACATTTCACTTTGATTAAATAACTCGGCAGGCCATACAATTATGCTAAATGAATACATACGGAATAAACGGTAAATTGTCCAATACGAAAACTGCATTTACCTTCACCTGGTGCAGATCGATCGTGAACAAAGTCTGTCAGAGGGTGTATACCAGAAGTCTATGCAAGGGTGTAGTTTTCATCGGGGCTGTGTTGACTGCAAGTGCTGCAAGTGCAGGGTATATTACTGTTATAAATCAACTTGTGCACTGTAATGCATCGCATTCTTGTCTTTGATCTTTGAAGAAAGCATTCAGTTAATTAAACTACTATTTGTGGTTTTAGAAAATGCGCGCCAGTTAAAATAGTATGCTAAAAAATATTTCATTTCGTACGTAAAGAACAACAAGCTGCTATCAAATACACCAAGCTAAGCCTTGAGTTTCCACTTTTTGGGCTCCCAACTTTCTCGCGTTGAGTTTCCACTTTTAAAATTAAAAACCGCCCCTACCCTATGGGGTGATGGGGAAAACCGATAGTGCCAAAGACAAAACGTTGAAATAGATTTTTCTTATAAAACGTAATTTTAACTCATGGGGGAATGGCAGCTCAACGAACTAAATTGTGCTAGATTAAGTAGTGCCCAGGGAATCCAATAAAGGTATCGGAAATATACCCGGGTTATTCGTTTTAACGCTAAGCGTTGAGTTTCCAGCTAAGCGTTGAGTTTCCATTTTTTCGGCCTCAAGGTGGAAACTCAACGTTTAGTCTGGTGTAGAAGTATCGAAAAAACGTGTCGGTGCTAAATATGATCCACTCATGCACCATGCCATAATTAGGGGGATTAGAGAAAAAGTTGATTTTGACCGTCCTAAAATATAGTTCTAACGCAGTTGTTTCGTCTCAAATTTTTGGTGAACATACTTTGTCATCTTTGTATGTTTACTAAGTCATAACACATCGGTAAAAGTGAAAAATTCGTGTTTTGTCATTTTTTAAATATTTGTATTTTTGTTTTGGGCTATAACGGGGTCATGTGTTAAGAATTCCCTGAGAAGAATTGAAGCTTGAATCACGACGCGTCGAATAAGCCCATTTTCGAGCCAATCCGTCATACTGCCACAAAAGCATAAGTCTAATGGTTAAATGGCTGAATTTCTCTTAACGCACCATGGGCTAACTTAACGCATCCAACCTGCATTAACGTACCATTTTTTTTTTCGCTGAAGGTGGTGCGTTAAGGTGGCCCCTGGTGCATATCAGGATACAACCAAAAATAAGATAGCGAAGGACGAACACTACGTCAACTATATAATCAACGATATAGACAACCATATAGGACACTTCACAATAATACGCTCAGACAATTGCGATAGTTTTATCATTTTTATTTACACCATTCGAAAACAAGTTACATATCTATTGCGAAGTCATCTACGCTGCCTAAATCAATTGTTTCGCCTATGTCTGACATTTCGTTGGCTTTCGGATTTTCATCGGTTGATGGTAGAACAATATCAGGAACGCCGCGTCGTTGAGCTGTTAAGAGCGAGACACAGGAGCCTAATATAGTTTTACATCATAAATCATAAAAAACACGTCACAATGGCGAAAAATAAAATGTAACAATTCCCTATGCCGGTACGCAGCTGGGATCCATTGCCACCATATTGATCGGTGCAACCACGTTTACGATTTAATTCGTGTAGTTTTCGCTTGTAAATCATCATTTTTATGCGTGCGAAAACACCAGCTACTCGAACTCGGGAGGTCTGATGATATTCCGATATCTCCGCTTGAAAGCCGTAATAAAAATGAAAAGATATACAGACCGGTTAAAAATAACACCAGATTTCATAACGGTTGCCTAATTGACGAAAGATATCCATTGACTTATACTTTACGCCCTCTTTTTCCCAAAATTTCACATTTTTTTGATAATATGTGGGATCGCGGGCTAATTCCAGCGTGTAGTTTATGGGACCATTTTGTTTCTTCAGTAGACATGCTGATTTTCTTCTATCCACCTCTATCCCGCTGTAATGGGTCTCTGGGATTGTTTCCCAGTAGGTTTTCCAATAGGAGTTTGATAACAGTGCTACTGATGAAGCAAGTTTCGAGTCGTATTTATTGTTTGGCCCGGCTTTGCTGGCACGCATCGTTTTTTGTGTTAGATCATGTTCATTGAGCGATATGGGGAAAATCGACCATTTTTTCTCCTTGAGTTCGTCCGTGTGGTCGGGTGCGGAGTCAATACAATCGAGCAACCACTCGAGAGTGTCCAAATAGCGGCTGTGGTCGAAATGGGGATTCCGGATCATACATAGATAGTCCACCTTATGAGCCGGATGCAGCATCTTCTGCAACTGGAATTGGGTATGAGCAAGGGCCGTCTGCATTACATCACCGCTATCTGTTTTCAGCAGATACATTTTTATGTTTTCTCGGGCCCGCCAGGCCACCTGATCAAATAATGCTGCGTAGTGATATGGTGCGGAACGAAAAAGAGAAAAACTTGTATAAACTATAGGGGAAATGCAGTTTGGTATACGACGAACAAGTAGGAACACGGTATCACCATTCCTAGTAAAATCAGATAGTTAGGCAGATGGGATACCATCATATAATATCTCTGTTCTGCCTCTTTCAGGTCACCTACCAGTCGCGGAATTCGAATTGGGGTTAGGAGGACCGTATCCATACATTTACGGGTCGAATAGTTACCACGCAGCGATTTCTTGGAACGCGACGGCCGCAAACGTAAGATTTTCTCACTTTCCATACCTAGAAGCCGGCAAAGTGTTAAATAAGAAAAACGAGACGGTGATAACGACAGAATAACAGCGGATGCGTGCCAGCGTTATCAAAGACTGCGGAATGCATATATGACGTGGTGGGCTGCGGTCAGGACTTGTTTTACGTGGACCATGAATGGGAGGCCATACGGTTCATGCACGATGCAATCGATGGGATTCGAGTGCATTGTGCATGAACGGTATGACGATACATATTAGGATCAAGCTTCGG
>SCLF01012354.1:0-12770 GCA_004367975.1 Mesochordaeus erythrocephalus
CAAGCATTGTTCGAAATGATTTTGAAAGAGGGAAAACAATACCTCGCAAAAATGCAAAACCGTGTAGCAAGATTCTTGTTGCAATTGGTGGAAGGAAGTCGAGAAGCACTGCAGACACATAGTTGGTTGTTTGGAGATGGATTCGGCTCTACATGCGTTAAGCGAAGGACGGGACGAATTATTAAGATCGGAAATACCCTCACGGGAGGTACAAGATGTATACGTTTTCGAAATCGAGGCTCTCATGGGCAGAAGTATAAGAGGCCAAAGAGAGAGCTCGGAAGCAATGAAACGTTTGCTTGAGGAGCAAGAAGCGCTGGAGGAAATGGCGTTGGACGTGTTTTTCCGGATGACGGGAAAACCGGATATAATACATATACGGGAGGAGAAGAGCCAGAGTTTAAAGCAAAAATTCCAGGAGGAGTATGTTTTGCTAAACGACATCGTGAACTGTTGTGAGAAAATCTATCACACGAAGCCACAAGGTATCCAGGCTTTGATTAATACTTTCCCGGAAAACGTTCCGAACTGGAACTAAGAAGAGTGGGTCAAAACGTGCATCAAAGTACAAGAGCTGAGAATGAGGTTGAGGACCACAACTGGCAGAGCATGACGAGAAAATTAAAAAAGGCTTGCAATGAAGCAGGCATTATTCCAAGTGGATCGAGAGTCACTGGATCTGATGACCAAGAACATTAGTATTGTGGGAGGTCAGGGGCTAACATGGCCGGAAGACCTCATCGAACACAAACATCAGGAAGAAAACATACCGATGATGGCTTTTAAGCCAGATCATGGAATGATATATTTCACAAAAAAACGAGAGGCTACGGTAACATACAGAGAGGCGTTCGAAAATCAAAAAAAAAACACTTTTATATGTGACACCGGCGAAGGAAACTAGGATAGAAGAAAACTTCGTCTGTTGAATACAATTCGAAAGTAGTCTCAGACATTATAACTACAAATTAGACGGTACAAAGGAGGACATCCGGAATCGTACCGATCAAGTGGACTATACTTATCTAGCGTTTGGTTTCCTACATATGATGAAAACGGTCGGAAATCATCAGGCGAAGGTAATGGACCTAGCGGAAGAAAAAGTTGGGGACATTGACCTGGAAGAAATGAACCGAATCATTGAAAAGTTAAATAGCAGAGATACGAAGCTTGGGAGCATGGATAGAGCCCAAAAGCAAGTGTCACGCTTGAGAACAACACCGAATGAAGCCCGACAAAGATGTGAAAAAATTGTGGATGGGAAAACTATCCTCCACACGGAAATAGCCATGATGAAGCTGGTAAACAGGATGGCGAAGCTAGGGATTAAAGTGGTGTGGTTTAGCACCGGACAGCTGCACCAAGGACGGTGGTTAAGAGCTACAAAAATCTTGAGACAACAACTTCCAGCAGACCTTGCGGGGATTCACATATCGATCCCAAAGAGGAAAATGCTAAAAGGAAAAAATATTATCTATGCGGACATTCTAGACGCAGAGATGATACTCATAAATCTACGACCTGACAACGAGACTTGCCTCATGCAGAACCTGGTTTATGAAGAAATAAAGGTAAAAGATCAGGGTCAAAAAGATTTGATTGATTGGAAAATAAATTCGGTAAAAATAGACACCTATTTTTTGGAGATCAGCATTCTAACATCAGATGATGCTAAGCTGCTCAAAAGTTTTCTGCAGCCGCTAGTGGGAGACTATAGTTCTTGGTCGAACTTAGCAACGCCGGGAAATGTGATATACTGGGGAGGCCAAGACCAGGGAAATCATCACTTCACGGCAAAGGGGGAGAGAAGAGAATTAATACGGTCTGGACATACGAAAAGGAACCTATTCGAACGCATGGACTGGAAGCATTTATTGGATACAACCATCAAAATGCAACTGGAATCAGATTGTGCCACGCGCAAATTGGCGTGGAGAGAATGGAATGGCATGAGGCTGCAGGGCGGAGGCATAAAGCAAACGAGCGTGGAAGCCGTAACCATTCAGATACTGAAAACAGTAACGGAATGGAAACAAGAGCCGAGCGGACAAATAGGCCAGGTCTGGGTCCCCGCGGGATTCTGGATTGGGAAAAATGGCACGAAAATCTTTCCCCAAGCCATGAATATTCAGAAACACTGGGAAAAAATGCTGAGAGTAGGAAACGATGAAGATGAGGTAGTAATACTGAATCGGAAATTCCCAGAAAGAATTGGCCTGAGAAAAGAAGTCAGGAAAATTAATACAATACAAGAATTGGTAGAATTTTTTCCCAGGATGACGATAGATGCGAGAAGAATAGTTCGCGTCACGGCGGCAAAAAACAACCTAAATTGGAACAGGATAATGTCCTGGGAACAGCCTAAATTGGCACGTGAAGATCAGACAAAGTCGAGATTTGTGTCGAAAAAAATACTGCCAGAGTTCTAAAAAGACCTGGTACAAAATAGAATACAGCAAAAGGCGGAACAAAACAAGCGAGCAGCAAAAGTTGGCTAAATGCTTGGCAAGGCACGGAACTGGCGTTAGAAGCAACGGTACGTCGTTTCAAGGCTATAACGTGCCTGAGGCAAAGAAATGTCGATGAAGCATGTAGAACATTGGCCACATTATAATAATGCAGCTGGGAATTGGCTTTATATACACCCAAAATTGCTGGAAAGACCACAGTTGAATTTAACACTTCAACAACGAGAATTCCTGAGAAGTTGTACCAATGCAATTCTCACGACAGCCCAACTCAGAAAAAAACGAGAACTAACTTTAAATTCATTGGCAACGATACAGACGGAGCCAAAAGACTTACCAGAGCATCTGATAGTAGATTGGATTACTTTCAATCAAAAAGTTGCGCACCTGCTCAGAAAAAGGTAACTTAAAATAATTAGTGCGGGCGAAAATTAGAGTTTTTGTGGATGACTTTGGTCTAAAATGTTTTCTTTACGGAAGAAGGAGAGTCCGGGAGAAACATAGTAAGCTGAGCGAGGCGAAAAACGGGAAAGTTTGTTCAATTGAACCAATAAGCTATAATTTAAATATCTGTTCACGCGAAAGAATTTTGTTGTCATAACATAGGGAAACAAAAATATCTAAGTTTGATTTTTCAGATGACGGAACAGGAATTAGCCATCCTGGGGGAGATGTCACGATCGTCTTTGAATATCGCAAAGAGTCGTTAGCCCAAATGGCGGGTCGAGCAAGCCGAGAAATGTTAACGTTATTTTTCAGGAAATAGTCCTGCTAACGGACCAACAGTACCAGGACGGGGAGATGCAAACAGAAATCCGCAACTTCATAAAATTGGTGGTGGATGTCCTGGCTTCCCGACAAAAGAAAATAACGAGCCGAACGGCAGAGGAAGTGACCTGGAGAGTCATGGAACTGTTGACAAACAATTGGTTGCCGGGGATCAAAACGGATCTTACGAAAACACGGGACCTGATAACGATCAGGAGCGGCGCCTAAAAGAACAAGCGGCGAAAATACTAAATTTAGTGACCCAGCTTAAGCTGGAAAAGAACAGAGCCAATACACTAAAAGTGATGGAGATAGAGGTGAGAAAATAAATCATCCGAATCCAAGAAGCGGCAGGACAGAATGTGGTGCCGCCGATTTCGCTTGCTATGGAAGAGGAAGCAGTGCGAGAGGAAGCCGGGGGCGAAACTGTCACTAGAGGTGAACGGCCAGCGGCGATTCCACAAGCATTGCCAGTTTTGGAAGAAATTGCGGAGACCGAGCCAAAGGCTGTGGAGGACATAGAGCCAAAAACGGTTCAGGAGGCCATGAAAGCCCAAATCGTGAAACTGGAAGACACGGTGAAGCAACAAACGCAAGACATTGCGGCAGCGTTGGAAGCATTGCGGCAGCAAGGCGAAAAGATCACAGATCTGGGAAAAGTGTTGCCGACATTGGGCGAGAAATAAAACGTGTGGACCAAAAATTCGTCGATAACGAAACCGAGCGAGTAAAACGCACGGATCGGGAGAAAACAAACGAGAAGCTCAGACAGATCAAACTGAGCAGTGATATTGCCGGGATGGGCGATAAATGTCTGGACAAACTGAAAGAAGTTAATGAACAGTCCAAAAGATAGAGCAGTGGACACCTACCGATGGAGAAAAAACGGAATGGGAAAAAATACGGCTGGGCGTATACCAACCTGCTTGGGACCGGTTTTTCGATAACATAGGGAAATACTATGAGAAAAAAGCCAGCGAAAACTGGTAGAACGCCAAGTCGGAAGCGGAGAAATATGACTGCCTGAAGCAGCTGGAATACTATAATTTCAACTGCATGGAGATACAAGTCATGCCGACGAAATTCGGAACGTTCTCGTCAGAGACTTATTACAAAAGAGCGCAGTTACTTCGAGGCATCCTGCACCATATGGACCTGGGAGACTCGCACCAAGCGGACCAAATACGCCAACTGTTCGAGAACCCAACAACGGTTACTAACCTTATGGGCGAGCAGAACGATGTGTTCAAGGTGCTAATAGCACATGATGCGAAAACGACTGACAACATGTATGAGCCGTCCGAGCTAGCCAAGTACGTTAATTTAAGGGCGCCTAAAAGTAGCTTTTCGAAGGGAAAGGGTATTCGGATTCAATATAGGTTTTGCAAGACTAATATTCATGACTTCTTTCATAGGGATCAAGAAGTCACCAAGAAACGACGCATACATCCAGTGTCGGAAGAAGAATCGCTCATATCGGCACCGGAGGAGGTAGAAACGTCGAGCAGAAAAGAAGAAAGGTCGCAAAAGAGCCAGACGATAAACTCTGGGAACAAAGGAAAACTGCATTTCGTATTCATGCCTCATTTATTCATGCGCCTTTTCTCATGCCAGTGCAAATGCACCAAGTTATTTACTGAAAATCTTCATTTAACCTGCCTTATGATTAATTAAAACATGTTAAAAGCAAATATCGTCGTTGAAATCAGACTTACCAAATATAGAACTAATACAGGAAAATGTTCAGATTGAAATTGAAGTTAAAGAAAAGAATCGGGGCGAAAAAACAGTCGGAGAAATCTCTTTGACATGTAAGCATGCCACGAGAAAAAAATGTCAGGGAAATGAACGCTGAGGCCTTTAGTGATAGCCCCCAACTATAGTTGAGGGTCCGGCAAAGTTTCGCCATAAAATTTATGACGCAGCAAACGCTGAGGGCCCTGGGCCTTTAGTGATAGCCCCCAACTATAGTTGAGGGCCCGGACAAAGTTTCGCCATAAATATTATGGCGCAGCAAACGCTGAGGGCCCTGGGTCTTTAGTGATAACCCCCAATTATAGTTGAGGGCACTGACAAAGTTTCGTCATAAAAAATATGACGCAGCAAATGATGAGGGCCCGGGGCCTTTAGCGATAGCCCCCAACTATAGTTGAGGACCCGGACAAAGTTTCGCCATAAAAATTATGGCGCAGCAAAAGCTGAGGGCCCTGGGCCTTTAGTGATAACCCCCAGTTATAGTTGAGGGCCCTGACAAAGTTTCGTCATAAAAAAACATGACGAAGCATATTCTGAGGGCCCGGGGCCTTTAGCGATAGCCCCCAACTATAGTTGAGGGCCTGGACAAAGTTTTGCCATGAAATTTATGGCTCAATAATAGTCCTCAACTTTGGGGAGGTCTGGCGAGAAACAGTTGCGCAAAATTATGAATGACGGCGAATTGAAAACATATGTTCAGGAACAAAAAAATGGCCACGCCAGAAAAAAAGAAACGGCGTGGAAAAGAAAGCAAGAGCTCCACGGTGAAATGGAAGCCGGGAAACAGGCCAAGGAAAAATTATAATATCCGGAGATGGTAACACTTGACAAGAATCACAGAGGTCAGAGAACAAGTGACGCAACAGTGTACATGTACAGGGAAGATACTAGAAGATGCAGGAATGGAACATTCTCCATATTTCGGATTGAAATGTGCATGTATAAGGGCCCAAGAAAAGAAATGGCGGCAAGATTTCCTGACCCCGTTAAAGTTTGTACCGCCGTCGGTCAGGCCGGTAAACAGACGCAATGGACGCAATGGTGCTAAACCGACAAGGAAAAGTGAAAGGGCCGTTGTTCTACCATCAATGGGTGGAGAATAGTTGGAAATTGTGGGGGGATTTCCATGAAATCCAAGAAGGACACAAAGAGCCGAGCTGGGGGATCTTTATTTCAGACACGAAAAAGACTTCTATGCGGAGATTCTGTCGGATTTCAAGCAAATAGCTATGCTTATGATCCCGAGAATGACAGGGTTGAGGAACCAGCATCAGGCCTATGAGGCAATACACCGGGGTGTAGACATCTTCGAAAACATAGCGCCGGTAACCCTGGAAAATGCAAAGAAATTCAGGGACAAAGGAAGGATAGCCACGAACACAGTAATTCATAAGCAATTTCAGCTTATGAGGCGGGGAAAAGATGACAAGTTAACACAAGATGAAGTAAAACTCGATCGTAAACGGAAAACGCACATGACGGAGGAAGCTTGGCAACAGCTAAATACCAAAAAGTTGCGTAAGGAGCTTTTCTGGGAAAGGCGAGAGGAAAATTTCGAGAATTCGTACAGTAAGACCAAATAGATACCACTTAAAATTACGGCAGCGGGGAAAATAGTGAAACCCATAATTTTCAAGTCGGATTAAAAAGTGATTCAAGCAAATAGAAACTTTGTTGTCAAAACAATTGAGGAATGGCTAAAATCAGGGGCGATAACGCTGATGAGAGAGCATGAGGAAACTGAGTTGCAAACACCACTGGTGCTAGCAGCGCTGGAAACAAAGCCCAGAGTGTGTTTTGATGGCGGAATCATACAAGCTATGGAAGAACACTCAGCACCGTGCAAGATGGAAGGACTCCAAACCATCTTGCAGGTAATCAAGCAAAATGATAAACTCTCCAAGCTTGATGACAAGCGAGGATTTCAGCTGTTGAAGCTAAATAAGGAAAGTCGAAAGATGACATCCTTTGAATTCGAAGGACAGAGGTTCAAATACTTTGGCATGCCATTTGGCCTGCCAAAGGCGCCGGCAATTTTCCAGCTAGGAAATCTAATAGTCATAAACTATATAAGAAAGCGAGGACTCATGGCGTCGTTATACCTAGATGAGACACTGTTCATGGACACGGAGGAAACCATGGTAGGAAACCAAGAAGAATCACAAGTTCCGTTGAACTGTTACTTGGGAGTCATGCTGATAATAGCAACAGGGGGCTTCATCTCGCTGGAGAAATCGGTCACAGACCCTCAAACGGAACTACAATTCCTGGGGATGAAATTAAACACGAGAGTAGGGACCATTGGAGTTCCCAAAGAGAAGTGGATCAAATTCATACAACTATCTAAGGAGATCCAGGTCAAGGAGAAGTTTCACCTTAAGAGCATAGAGAGGCTAAGAGGCATAGCTGTTAGTTTTCAGGTGGCATGTAGCAATATGAAACGTTACATACACCAGATAACAAGGGTCATAACACAGGCATACCGGAAAGATGAGCAATGGGCGTATAATAATGAGGACCTGCAAAAAGAACTACAGAAATGGCAGGAATTGGGCTACCTGAAGATCAAAAAATCTTGGTTGCCAAGACATGGCGAACGCGCGCAGCAAATGGTGTTGTTCACCGATGCATCTCAAGCCGCAACGGGATACTGCTGGTTCAAAAGAGACGGAAATCATCAGGTAACCAGGCATTATAGTGAGAAGCAGCAAGGCTGGGCAATCCGCAATAATGAGGCCTATACTATCTTACTGGCCATGAAGCTCATGGCCAGGGAGCTCAAATGAGCAGCTGAACGACATCATGACGAAAATGTTTGAATTTGCACACGAGGAGCAAATAGAGTTTAGTATCTATTGGATAGCCACAGAATACCAACTGGCAGTCGCGGCGTCCATGAGAATAAACTGGAACGAGGACATCTTTAACAAGTGGTAACGAGACATGAAGCTGACATTCACGGTGGATGCCATGGCAACGTTAGAAAATGCAAAATGCCGAAAGTTCATTTCGTGGCAACCAAAAAAGGAAGCCTGGGGCAACGACTTCTTTGCTGTGACAGAGGAAAGACTAAAGGGGGAATTGGTCTATATCTTTCCGCCAAAAAACATTCTAGCGAGGACTTTGGCACACATTAGGAATGAACTAAAAAGAACGAAATAGTGATAGTGGGGCATCTATTTGCGGAATGGCCTTTACCGGTTACAGCGATGCTGAAATACGGAAATACGACAGTGCACATACAAAAGGAGAAATGGTACGGGCTGCCGGCCATGACGATGATCCCTTCAGAGGAAAAACAAGTAATTGGCACGACAAAGTTGTGCGGGTCGTTGAATATAAAGCCACAGGCGACGTATTGGATCCGATGGAACTGTTAGCACAAATGTGCCAAGTATGTGAACGGGTAAAATTCACGATAATAGTAATCTAATAAAATTGTTCAGGGGAACGCACGAGGCGAATAAAAAGGCGGAAAAACGATAATCTGTCTTGTCACGGAAAAATTATAACAATAGGGAAACCATATATTAATTATGCTATTAATATTGAAATCTTTTAAAGATTAGACAATATGTCGGGAGGTGAAGATCTTCATGCAATAGCGATAGGCGTCATGCGAGATCGGCAGGACAGAAATATAGAGCGAGCCAAGAAGGGACTTTCAAAAGAGCTCAACGTTACTCAAGACGTGGAAAGCAAAAAACTGATACCACTGGAACAAGCGGCGGAAGGCAGCAAAGGAGTTAGAGAGCTCATGGAAAGAGCCAGACGGAGGTAGCAGAAAATACCTTATCGGACATGACTGACCGACAAAAAGAACTCAGAGCGGGAGCGATTCCGCAGGGTGTGCAGGACAGAAAGATTCTGGGACTGAGCACACAAGAGCTGCTAGACAGGCAGACTAAAGCCAGCAAGAATACCTTGATAGCGCTTACAAATTTTGAGAAATACCACGAGAAGATTAATAAGTTGGCGGCCCAGAACGACAGACCGTTGACAAAGATAGGGGGAGATTTCCCTATACTAAAGCAGGGAACACAATATTTCCAGCGTTATTACCAAAGTTTTCCGGACGATTACCAAGTGTATACCACCTTTGTGTCAGCAACAATGGCTGATTTAGAGAAACAGAAAATGTTGGTCAGATATACACAATCGAACATGATAAGTCAGGCAAACCAGGTGTTGAAGAGGACGGACATGCTAATTTCCGATGCAACAGTAGAGCAGTCGAAACAACTTGGGCGTATGAAAGAGCTGGACTACGGGCCACTGCGGTGCAAAATGATGGAGATTCATAGACAAGAAGCCAATGGCGATCAATCGCTCTTGAAAGTAGGCGACCTGCCGCACAAAAAATTTCAGCTACTTCACAATAAGTCGGAAAAACCGCGATACGTGGCGAAAGCTCCGGCAAAGAAAGAAAGCTACCGGAAACCATACAAGTCAAGTGCGCCTTACAAAAAGACGGAAAGCTACAGGGGTCTGAATCGGGGCCGAGGAGCGTACCGAGGATCGAGTAGAGGGAATCTTGCGAGGAAATCAGGGATACCAAGGAGGGGCGGAGTAGAGAAGGTCGGGAACAAGGACAAGAATGCTTACCAACAGAGAAGTAAGTTAACTTCCCAGAAGAATGTGAACAAGCCTAAAGTGTGGACCATTCCACAGGAGGATATAAAACAAACCTGAATAATTAAGGTTGAGTCCCAGACTTTGAAGGAATGGAGGCGGTTCAAAAGAAATTATATTGTCCCTGTCAGTTCAAATGGACCAAGCCAGGCCGAGTGCCTAATTCAATATATTAAAGACCAGAATCGCATGCCACATCCGTCACAGATCAGCCGTTTAAGAAAATTTGTGCTTTATAATGTAACTTTAGATTACGAGAACAAAATTTTATTTGAGGCAAAATTAAGAGTTTTCAGCAAGAGGCGGCCCTATATACGAAACCTAGGAAAAAGCAAGCCCCCATTGTGAAGTGGGCTGAGTTAAGGAGACTGGTTGAAGCGCTCTGGAAGGATACATCAGGGCGCAAGAGAGATACCTTGTTTAACAAGAAAGCAGCTTTCTTGCCGCCTACAATGGCAGGACGTAAGGGTCAATAGAGTAGGAAAAAAGAAATTTGTGCACATAGACATACGCATGTCTAAGGCAAATCTCATGGGAAATAGGAAAGAGGCCCTCACCTTCGTAGCGGCAAAAGAGCAGTCGGGGGACTGCCCAGCAGTGGCATTAAAAAATGGTGGGACTACAGTGGTAGGCCCTCGGATGGATATATGTTTTCCCAGACGGACACGCCAAGTACTGGGGATAGCTTTCAGTTTCAAGTGAAGCAGAAAGCGAAAGAGCTAGGTATGAGGAATTCGACGGGAAAGCATACGGGACGAAATTCCTGCTGTGTCACACTTATGGTATTAGGGATTGAGGCGGCGACTGTTACACGCCACATGAGATGGGCAAGAAATAGTGAGATGTAAAACTCTTACGCGGGGCTACACTTGACACAATTAGACACGGCACCGGCCATGGTGTTAGCTCGTAATCTAAGAAAAAACAAACTGAAAGTTCAACAAGCTATTTTAGAGTAGGAATTATGAATATTAATTATTTTCTTCAGAATGACGGAGGGTTGAAATACAGCAAAATATAGACTAAGCAGTTATGTGGAGTTATTAATAGTCAGTCGGATAGCGGAAACCAAGCCAATGGTCACTTTCCTATTACAAATAACGGTGGCTACAACAAATCGGGACCACGAGGATCTTCTGTTTGCTATGCATTTGGCAAATATATGTTTATTAAAATCGGTAACCTTGTAGCATATGATACCGATGACGTTTAGACTGTTTGGGGAGTTCCCACAGAAGCTCACGGACCTGAAAAAATTGTATGGACAATTCTCAGGGAAAGACCTCATAGATATAACGATGGTCTGGAGGGAGAAGGGCAACCAATGGCCCGAATTGCTTGACCACAACCTGCAGATGACAAAGAACTGGCAGAAGGAAGCCGGGACGAACCATGTTTGGCACATCTCATCTACCTAGTAATAGGGTGTTAAAGACTCAAGTTAAACTGCTCTCTGTGAAAAAAACCAAAGATTAAAGCACGAAGCCTAACTTCACCAGTAAGTAAAATGTCTTGTTTTTTCGGAGTGCAATTGCCGGCGGAGAAAAAAGGTCGTTAGAAAGCAAGGCAGCGGGGCAAGGCTTACCGGAACCTCGTGTTCACGGTTCAAGTCTTGTTGCCTTTTTTATTGGCCTTTTCGTCTGCTAACTTAGAATTGCTGGATATCTTTGCTCAGTAATGAAGCAAAAAAGGTAAGGGCAATTTATTCAATTTGTGATTGGGCAGAAAAGTAGTTGTGCATAATGACCATGTTCCGGGCATTGAAAGTTGATTAGACTAAAAATGGGACTAAGAATGGGGTATCACTAACCGCTGAAGGCGCAGTCGAAAAAGCCAATAGTTAGAGTGCGCTACTTCAGTTTATTTAAGGATGATTGATTACTCATTAATGTTGTGAGATCAAGATGATCTTTAATAAAACTCAAGAACCAATCAGAAGACAGTAACCCGATTCCCGCGGAACGAGACAGCGGATATAGTTCTCAAATTTTATTCAGACCTTAAAATCAGAGAGGGAGTTAAATCGCAAAATTGAGCCAGAAAGCCGAACAAATTTTCTCCCGCCCTCCACCCAGTATCAATAACCTCAAGTGCTACGCAAAAAAGCCAATAGTTAGAGTGAGTTACTTCAGGTTATTTAAGAATATATTTACCCACTAATCTGAATTAATTCAAGCCCTAATTGATAAAATTGGAAATTCGAAATCGAGAGTTAAAATCAGGTTTTAATAGTAATTATTATTATCACAATATGCGCATGAAAATTCTGTTTATAAGTACTCTACTTTATTTCGGACGAATGAAATTACAATTGAGCTTATATTTACATTTTTCCTTCGTGGGCGACTTCTAGAAGTCTGATTTCCAAGATAAATATATAAGTTGAAAGCGGTAACATTCAGCTAACTAATGCTGGAAATTTCATGAAAAAATATTGATTAGTTTCTATGGTAGAGGGAAACTAATAGGAAGCATTATCTCATTTGGACACTAAGTAGTTTTTTGCTTATTACATGATTTCTAGAAGACTGATCTCCATTGATTAGTTTCAATGTTAGAGCTAAATGAAGGAGTAATCTCCTGGATAGTAAAAACACCCCTTAAAAATGAAGCCAGTTAAGGATTAAGGATTATTTATCCGATGAAGTATTTGATATAGAGAATAAAGACGAATTAATTAATCGGATAGATTTTTATTACGAAGCAGAATAAGCTTACTGGGAAGAACCAACAAAAGCAGGCCGCGGATTCCCATCTTTTCTGATATAACAAATTATGTGAAAATAATTGAAACTGTAGTCATGATGTGTTGAGTCAACCGGACATAGTTCCCGAAATCACATTTTTGAATTCCAGTGACTACAACTATATAATGGGTCAGGAATTCGGGGTCAATCCTCTGGAGTGAAGCTGACATCCGTGCGCGTCGAATAAGATCAAGTACGTGGAAATTGGACATTTTAAAAAAATTTTGAATTTTAAACGAAAAGTGGTGTCTACTGGTTAAATGTTAAATTATAAACTAAGTTTACAATATCTTCTCACGACAACTTGTCTGGTTAGAAAACCAATGGGATTTTTAGAGAAAATTTTTTTTCTATTTTTAGGCATTGAAGCTTGCATGAATATCATATGGCCTGCTTTTTT
>SCLF01012466.1:0-12766 GCA_004367975.1 Mesochordaeus erythrocephalus
CAGTTTCCGAATATTTTGTAAATTTATTCTCCGCGCATATTGATGAATTTTGAACATGTGATTTTCGCACTCTAACGGGACTTCCAAAAGTCCTTGGGAAATTGGGTACTGGAAAACCGAGTCAAAAAACCACGTGGGTAGATAATAATAATTATTCCTGCCACCATTGCCACCGACACCACAATCTAAAAAAACAGCGAATTCCTCCAAAAAAGGGTCAAAAGTGTAATTTTAGTCCAAACTTGAAATTATCACACCGCTTCATCATAATAAGATGGCGTTGAGGGTAGTGATAGGTCATTAAGTCTTGTTTTTTGCGCACTTGTCCATTTCGAGTCAAGTTAGTCATCCAATCTGGTTGCGGCTATTAATAGTTGCAGTATTTATAGTATTAATGTTATTAGTACGTAGAATTCAACACTGCTCTTGTTGGTCTAACCAAATATAAGACCGAATTAACTCCCTAGCGCACAGAAATGACATGGCCAAATTTTTACCGTTGGTCTGGTTGGACTATCGGATATCCTATGTTTCGTCCATGAATAAATTTAAGACCGTGGTTAGATCCAAGAGTTTCAACAGAATTCATCACAGAATAGCCTGTTGGAAGAGGTAGCCAGATAAATATAATTTATATATACGTAAATATTCAATTGTAGATAATAATTAGGAATACTTTAGACTGTTTACTTGTTAAGCTAGATGTCTGAACCTATTTTTAGTCATAACTAGTCATAACGATCAAAGGGCTCTTGCGCAACTTCAGAAACGTGTCGAAATCCGTTTGTTAAATTTAACTCACCGGGGAGATTTGAAAACGCGGCGGATTGAAATCCGTTGTATGGTGACACGAAGCTGGTAGGAAATGACACCCATTAGTCGATTTCTAGAGTCGTATGCATTATTTTTCGGCCTTTTCAATAAGGGTAGTTTCGTTAATTGTGGTCTTAATTTTTGAAAGATAGTAAAATACCAAAATTCAGCACGCGCATACTATTACGGGTTAAATTATTTTTAATTTTCGTTTAGAATTTTGGTCTTTGAAATTTCCTCCAAAGGACGTATGCCGAACATGTCTAATTGCGTCACTGTTAACATTACAACGATTCAAGCAGTTCCTACTTATAGCACAGACTTACTATATGTAATCCTCCCGTACATACTACACATGGGGATAAAGTGGAGTAGATGTTAACTACAATTATTACCGAAGTTGATGAAAGCTCAATTCCCAAATGAGTATTTCGATATTACTTTATTGTAGGGGACTACTGTATTTCTATGCTCGACCAGATATAATTAATTCCCACATTTGGAATCGAAAGGAAAGACAGTAAGAAGTCATATAGTCTGAACACTATGCGGATTGTGATTATCCCACGACATATTTTAATAAGAGCATTAAGGGGGTTAAAAGTGATACCTCCGTACAGTATAGCTCCATACAGAAATAACGCGATTAAAGTATCGATCAATGATGTCTGAAATGTTATTAATTCGGTTGCTCAAATTCGGATAAATTTCGGATAAATTTCGGATAAATTTCGGATAAATTTCGAATTCAACTTTGGACATCTTTTTCACTCATTCTACTCAAACTGAGGCCGTTTTTCCATTTTTACTTTTATATCTTTTAGTCAAACTCTTGGTCATTTCATGCCATGACGTAACCTTCCCTAACATTACCGTAAACTTTAGTCTGAAAAAGGGGAGTGCGTTATGGCCTGAAACGATGAAGAGGTTGATTAAAGGATATACAGTATATTAATTATAAGAATTATCTCAGAATTTACTTATTCCACTAAGGAAACAACGAGATAAGCACTGCAAAAAGAGAGGTCGAAGAAGTCTTCAAGTCCACTTAGAGTTAAAGAGAAAAAGCTCTTTGTCAATCCTTTGTAGTGAACATATTCACAAGTCCCCAATTGTGGCGATTTATTCAACTTTATCGTATCAAAACACCTCATCTGACCTAGAAACAAAGCCTATTGTACGTAAGGATGTCCAAAATATGAGCTACCCTTAACAAGCTTGTTCAGTCCATAATAACCACCGCTTAATAAACAATAAATTTGGTTATTTTCGGAGGTTATTTTGGTTACTTTGAGCCGTGAGGCAGCCTCACGATAATTATGGAATTTTTGGAACGTTACGCCACCCGTCAATTTACGACAATTGACGAATTTAATCGACCGAGATGATTTACAGTTATAAATATAGATTACTTTCACATAATAGTCAGCAAAAGCCCACAATTTCTCGTTTTTGGAAATATTTTCTAAAATTTAACAAAATTACTATAAATATTTGTTTGTAAATTTTTCAAATTCGAACTGGCAAAACGGTTATATAACTATTTCAAAGTGGAAATATGGGAAAAGTTTAGGGCGCGATCAAGATAGGTGGTTTTAGTGAATTTAAGGTTTAACTCCCAAGAGAGTTATTATCAATATTACATTCGAATCATGAACCCATTATGTTTTATTGCGAAACTGAATAGTAAGGGGTTACAAATTCCAGATTAGTCCGGAATCATGCGTGGGTTTGTCTAGATGATATTATCACCCTGTCCTTGCCCAAAAAAGCCACGAAAGTCAAAATAAGAATCGATTTTTAGTATTTTGTCGATTCAAAATTCGTGGTATATTCTGGTACATGACCTTAACTCTGGTATGGCGCCAGGATGCTCAATCTATGTGGCATCTAACACAAAGTTGTTCATACCCTGGATGACGGGATTTCGTTAATTTGAATAATGGCTTGCTTATGTCCCATATATCACATAACAGCCTCAACAGGTTAACCTCTAGAGGTTAAGATCGGAAGTTATTAGTATATAACTTGTATTATCTGGACGTTTTCAATGATCAAAGTCTCAATTTTCTATGAGTTAATCCCGTTTGCGAATATTGCACGTCTGGAATGCTTCGCGAAAATCCCCTGGCCATTACAGCCATTAGGTAGTATCCTTACAATACCATTTCAGTGTCTTTAATTTTAACAATTAACTTTAACAATTAATCACAGACAATACCAAAAATCAAGGCCTTTTACGCAACAAAACAAACTATAAAATAGCGTTGCGCGGACTTTCTGAAGCAGAGGGTATGACTACAATTCGTGGCGCGAAAAGGCGAATTTTCCTGAGTTAGGTCTTCTGCGTGGTCCCAAAGGGATAAATTCTGTGTGCCTTTGCAGCAATCGGAAGTGGCCGACCGTCACCCAGAATGATCAATAAGTCTCAACAACAACATATTCACTGCAGAAAAGGTCAAAAGTGAATGAAAATTACATTAAAAAACATCATTTCACTTTATATGCTGCCAAGATCAGACCCAACTTACATCAATCTGCCGAACAGGTGCTCTGAATTAACATGAAGTGTGACAGCTTCACAAAAAAGGTATAAATAGGTGAAATACTTCAACCCAATATAGTGGCTATTCTATTTCTGTTTTCTGAATAAATGAGCAAATGCCGAAGAGACAGCTACATTAGACAGGATTTTGGGTTCCTCAACCAAGTGTCTGAAACCTTTTTAACTAAAGAATGTGTGAATATGTAATTAATGTCGATTTTGGGGTTATGAGTATTTCGATGGTGTATCTTGTTATCCAAACAGATGCACCAAAAAACCTGCAAAATCTGGTTTTCGTGGTCTTATTTTTGGCAAAAATTTTTTTGTGGGAAAACATATTTTTGGTTTAACTCTTATTTAGGTATGATGAAACTGTGGAAACATTTACTCCAAACTGATTACAGAAAATCACTGAAAATATAATGCCGAGAAGTTTGCAAAAAAAAAATACAAAATCAAATAAACGGCACGAAAATATAAAACAATCCAATTGACGATATTGAGCGTTATCTATGCTGACTACATACCCCGTGGACACCCATAATAATCGACGCCGTGAAACAAAAATATCTTCCGAATTGGCCGTGAAATTGACCTATCAGGTTTTCGAGTCGTGGGACAAAAAATTTTGAGCTGCGGAGCGAAAAGCTATTTTCGTCACGGGATTGAACGTATGACTCGAGAGAGAGATAGAGTACCTCTCGCTTAATGGATAGTGTTATATACCAAGAGGGGAAAGAGACAGATAAAAGTTCAAACCACAAAAGGCGGTTGTGGCGTCGTTCTTTTTATTCGACGGGTGATATGCCATTCAATTAATAATTGAGGCGATATAATCTTTGCATGAAGAAAAGATCGCACACCCTTGCATTATTAACGGACTTTTAAACCGGCCCAATAATTTATGGATTTTATTGATGGTTACTTAACCCTTATAACTTGTCAGTTTGCCAGGGGGAGGGAGAAGTGTAAAGTGGGCACAGATGGCGGGAAGGAGTTCCAATCTTCGGATAAGAGTAGGAGAGCATTTCAGGTGGCGATTAATCAGAACTGGTTGAATGATTTAACGGGTAGACGTTGGACAATACATGGTTACATTATCAAGATTCGCTAAAGATCTGTAAAGAACTAGCATGATTTTTCCACTTTTGCACTTTATTTTAGTGTGTACTTTGTTAGTGTAACACGTTCGCAATATAATATCAGAATATCAGCAGATTTTTTTAATTACACTTTCCAATAATTAAAATTTGAAAATTTGAATTATGTTCGCAAAATATAAAGTTTTGAAAAACATTTACCAAATCTCGGCTTTTTATCTGTTTTTATTAACATAATGCCAAATATCTAATTACCGAAAGCATATGCACTTGGTACTCTCTTCAAAAAGTCGATTATGTACGAAAATAGAACGGAAAATATATTTTCCATTTTTGCCCTTTATTGAAATACAAATTATTTTTGAATTCATATTATTTCATTAGCCCGTGCTCGGGTTAAATTCAGTTAAAGCATCTCTTGCACGCCAATTATAACCGTTCAAAATAAATATGTAGTCGGGGAAGACCATGTGGCGTTAGATAATGATATAGTTAAAGCTCGAGTTCAGAAAAGTCTCAAAGAAGAAACTGATTAAAGCGTGACGCTTATTCGATACACATAATTTATTATAAAATCTGAACCATGTAATATACAGTGGCGTCACAAAAAGTGTCCGGCCGTATATTTTCGTTTCGAGCCGTCTCACCGGAATATCAATGAATAGAACCATTAGAAAGCTAAAGGTTCACCTTTCTCAACTATACCAGGATTATTTCCATCAAATGTCGGCAAGAAAATATTCGAAAAAATAACCTGCTAAAAATCTACCCACTTTTTTTCCAGTTTCGTCAATAAATATTCTTCAAAAACATATCACAATGTATTTAGTCAATTATCTCGAGAAAATAACTATTTAGTCGAAAACGATCACTTACAGTTTAAATTTAGTTTTTAAAATGCTCCAGTTTGTTACAAGTTTTTGTCAGGAAAATAATATTACAAAACAGATCAAAACCCGTACAAATAAAGCATCTCAAAAGGTGCCGATAACGTATTACTTTGTTGATATTTTTATGTCGCTACCCTGATACACGTGATTTCCGCTACAAATTTAGAATTTGTGTGCCTCGTGACACGTGCAAACAACGTCCGTCTCCGATGGACCAAACCGTAATATTTACAGCATTGATCTGTCTTTTATAGTCACTTTCTATTTATAATCAGATTCGGAACAATGTTTAACTCATAGACGGCTCCCCTACTTTGGTTATTACGTAAGTAATATGGAAATGGTGACGTCATTCGAGTCAGTGATATTATTTAGATTAAAAACCCAAAACAAGACTCTATTTTCGAATAATGAAACGTCATCTGTTCTCGGCTAAAAATATTCCCCTTTTGGCTTTGGACTACGTGACGTAGCGGGTTAAAATTAAAGGATGGAGAGCGGTTGGAAACAGATATTAGGATTGGGCCAAGTAATGAGCATTGGAAGATATATATCTTGATATTTATAATATAAATATATTTATATTATCAATAATATAAAAGTATTTATAATATAAATAGCTCTGTTTATATATATATCAACAAATCGTCCTCTTGACCTTCACTGTTACTACACGCGACAGGCGTCACATGGGTTAAATGACATTTGGAAACAGATAACTTTTCTCTATATCAGTGCATATTAAAACAACGTGTGTTGACATATCGCGTGAATAATGCAGATTATATGACCAGATTGTTGCAAATACTGTAGAGCTGAATGGATAAAAGTCATTTTTGGGTTCATCAAATATTAATTCGGGATGATTTTTGAAGTTGTTCTGCGGAATAGCATTAAAGAACATAACACGTTCTAATAACACAGAAAATCGAAAAATCGAAAATGAATTCAAACTGTCAAAATATTTGGTAAAAATAGAAAGAAATTATAGCAATTCTAGAAAGGATGAATATTAGCGATATGAGTTAAAATTAACGTTTTTAAAAAAAGGTCTTTTTGGCCTTTTAGCGGTTTTTGGGGGTTAAGTGTAGGGAGGAGTAGATTCGGACTAGCTCAGTCTGGTTAACCTCTGGCGTGCAACTTTTAGGGGGGGGGTAGGACACCTCTGAACACCTCAGTCCTAAAAAACGAAGGTGTTAACCGCCGATACGACCGAATATATGCTTGAAAAGTGTGGGCTATTGGAAGGGGTTTCTAGCTCATAGGTAAGAGCGTTTGCATGGGACTAAAGGACGCGCTGGTTCGAATCGTCGCCGAACCCCAATAATTTTCAAGCATATATTCGTTCGTATCACCGCCGATATAGATTAGAAGTAATTACGATTCTCAGAGTTCACCCAAGCACCTGTGGTTATTGTATTTATGCCATAATTGGGACGGGCTGTCGAGAATCTTGAGACTAAGTGATTTATATACAGCAGCCGCAAATGAGACTGCACACATTAGATTGTCCATATAAATTTTTAATATAGAAATAAAGCACAAATGTGCGAAGTCATGATTTATTAACCCCTTTCGTGCAATCGAAACAGTAATGGCTTCGTGAAGATATTCGGTAAACGGTGTGTCAGATATTGATAAATAACTGATTCAAATATTTGAAAATTTAACAAAATTTTGAAAATTTAACAAAATTTTGAAAATTTAACAAAATTTTGAAAATTTAACAAAATTTTGATTTAACAAGATTTTGAAAATTTAACAAAATTTTTATGAAGTACACAAATATCCCGATTACCAAAACGGTTTACAAAAATAAATACCGTGTAACGTTTTTATGCTAATTATCCCAATTTGGCTTCAATATACACGTGCGATAGTTATTTTTAGTGAGAAGACAATTCATCCGGGAACTATATGGAATAGATAGTCCATAGATTCTGCCAATTGAACTTTATGCGTGGATGCAGTAAATAATATACCATAGCTTCGTTAAATCATGTACTATATGCTAAACATCATTGTAAATGATAATTATCGACGATCTGAAATTGACTAGATTTTGGATTACGGCCCAAGTCTGCGGAATATTGATTAAACTAATCGTCGTGTTTTGTGGTTAATGTTAATTAACCTCTACATGAACATGGTACTTCTTGCATTTCTTAGCTGCTTGCAACATCAGTTTGAAAATATTCAAGTAAACTGAAAATCTAATTTTTGCAACAGAATTCCAGAAACGAAATTTTCAGTCGACCACTTCCTGGTCGACATGTAAAATATTTACAGTGAAGTCACAAAAATTATCCGATTTTAAGAAGCCAATCACGAGCCTTTAAATTCCATGCGCGTTGATACTAAGTGTACGGAATTGAAGTCCATGCGAAATATTTTAAACCCAATATTTAGAAATAATTTATTAATATTTTTTAACATACAAATTAGTATATGTAGCTTGTGAAATAATATTGAAACCAGTTATCTTCAATCTTCAAAATTTATGAATTTTCCAATTTTGGGTTTTCGAAAAGCAGCTTGACAAATGTTTGGTCAATTAACCATTAAAAACGAATTGTCTGTACCTTTTCTTAGCAACAACATTAGGCAAAAGGTCCAACGGTTGAAGATATCCGGGTTTTACCGGCGGAAGGAACAATACTTTTAAATTTTCATCGCTTTCATCGGCAACATGGCATGGAGCATTATTTAACAATAAAATGCTTTTTTACTGGATATTTCTGACGAATACTGCCAGCAAACCTTCTCATTTATAAGCGAAATATTTCATTGACCGTCCAACTGTATGATTGGTGTACAATACGCTACCCCGGAAAATCCTCTCATTTCTATGCGAAATCTCGTATCTATTACTTGTGGCCGTTTGTAATGCCTTTGTATACTCTTAGAATACAAGAAATATCCAACCGTGCAGTGATTTTATCACCCTTAGGGTTTTTACATGGAATTTAAACTTCTAAAAATAATCTGATCAGTGTGCCATGCTGTGAATCCCCGGTTCTGTGATCAACTACTAATAAACTTCTAAAGGTACCATAATTCCAAACCTAGTGAGGCTATTAACGACTTGGCAGACGGAAATTTGGCCTACGATCGGACATTTTTTGTTCCTTCACCCTATATAGAATTTATATATCCTTCCTAAAATGTGTTTAAAATATGGGTGTTTTTGAATATATTTAAGACCTCCAGTTTGTATATGGTATCTCCTTCAATTCAATTGGTAAATCAATAATATACAGTATGTATAACCGCGAATACACGTGTGTGGTCAGGGACTAAATATCGAGTATACCAGCCGGAACAGCGGTTAATGGATCTTACACAGGACATGTTATATGGATTTTCTATAATGATTCGATATATATGTACATATTATATAGATAATTAAGCTAGGGATACGTTATAACAGCCCAAATTGGTTACAAAGTCAAGTGGGAAATTCGGTTGGATTAACGGCTTAAATGGCTTAATTAATCTAGCACGATTTAATTCTGTCAGCTACTGTGCCCGAGGAGTTAAAATTAACGTTTTTAAGCAAAAGCTCTTTCTCAACGACATATAGTAACAAGCGGACGGATTTTGGATATATGTCGTCTCCTTTCTTTCCATTTTGGGTTTCTGATTTTTATTTTTTTTTCATTTTCCATTTCAGATGTTTATTTTCGGCCTTTTCATTCTCTCACAGTTTACAGAAATATCAAAAGCGTTTTGCTATTTTCAATTTTTTCAACGTCATCAACTGTTCAAACCCGAAATTTCGAGAATGTTCCGATCTAATGTGATTTAATCTGGCTGTCATCTACATTGTGACATCCCTTTCGACTAATTCCAATGTTAGCAGGGTGTTACATTACATATTTAATCATAACAAAGTGGTATTGTCGCGTGTTGGATAACTATTGTGCCCTAAATTTCACTCACACTTGTTCCCAAAACAAGTTCTTATTTCCAAGACCCAATTTTTACCCACGGAAAAACATGCGAACCTTGCATAATGGTTAATGTAATTCAAAATTTTCTCAGACTATCAATTCGGCCTTTGTGTCTAAATCCACAAAAAGTGTCAATCTCACCACCCCCTTTGTTCTGAAACACGAAAAAATGTGAAACAATGAAGCGTTGGCCACTAGTTCGGAGGCTGAATCGCCACCTGATATAACTCGACAACACGTGGGAACCACGGGCTGCTGCTCGCTGGTTTGACGAATTAATTGGTGGAAAAAATATATCCCAAATCCGCAGGCTTGTTACTATTTGTCGGTGAAAAAGATCTTTTTTTTTAAAACGTTAATTTTAACTCCTGGGGGAATGGCAGCTAACCGAACTAAATTGTGGTCCATAGATTTAAAACACCATTTACAAATAATCAGAGTGTATTTTAGATGCCTTTATTGGATACCCAGGGATCATGTTAATCAACCACAATTTAGTTGTGTCGGCTTCCATGCCCCATGAGTTAAAATAAACGTTTTTTCAAAAAAGGTCTTTTTCGCCGACAAATAGTAACAAGCGGCCGGATTTGGAATATATTAACATTTTATATCCATTATCCAGTCTCATGATACATTTTATTTTTCAATTTTCAAACTTCTATTACTTACTTCTGTTCATCCAATCACGTTGCTGGAAAATTATTTGAATTTTAATTTGATCCATTGAAATGGGTCGCAAAAATAACCGTTTCATAACGAAACCATAAAATAGACGGGGACTAGATATGGCGTATATATATATATTAAACACATTCTATATATTTTATTGGCTAAAAATTTTAAATTTCCAAATGTTTTTAAGTAACCAGAAGTTTTAATATTATGGATTTTGAATACTAATGGACAAAGTTTTATAATATGCACATCCCATAACAGCCGTGGTTAAATTTTCGGTTTCATTTACCACGTGACCATTCGATAATGGGTAAAAATATGTGATTTTGTTACTTAAAACAGACGATTGATTTATTTGCATAAGTGCTCATTAATTGAAATCTCAAGCAGATAAATAACATTATTTAAGAGCATGTTATTGGCATATACCCCATCTCCATTATTAATGGACTAATTCGATTTGGTATGGCTGGGACCAAGAATAAGCAGACTGCACAAGTTAGGAATTACCATTCGAAAATGTACAGTGGAATATACCAAAAGTGTATCGAGTGGCGGTTTTGAGTCAATTAGATTTTAAACACTTTCGTAAGCCTACATTTAGGCATTTAGAAACTTTATATTAAAACCATTAGGTTACCAAAATTGAATGTTTTCTACCTACAATGTTTAAATGCCTAAATTTAGGCTTACGAACGTGGTAAAAATCTAATTGACTCAAAACCGCCACCCGGTACCCTTTTGGGATATAGGAGATGATCACGTCTGATCAAGACTTATTAATTGCTGCCATTTTAAAATTGCTTTAAACTTAGTTAGCAGACTGCATGGGTATGAATACTCAATTCAAAAATATGACTGTACTAAGGATTACAGATTAGGCCACTTATTCTATTATTGCCGCTGGGATACCCTTAAATCCGGTGTGGAAAACACATTTTTAATAATACATTAATGCCATTATGCTCATTCGAGTTGAATGATTACTCCAGTCCAACATTTAAATAAAGACTAGAAGTGGGTCAAGGTCATTGTCAAACATCTTAAGGCTCCATTATTATATGGATAAATATACGGAAGGAAAACAATTAGTAAAACAACGTTCACTAACTTTTCTAAATTTAATAGACCGTTTTTAAATTTGCATTTTTTGTTAAAATAATTAAATATGTTAATAATATGGAATATATTAGTGCATTTACTTGTAAAATGTAGATAACAGACGATTTTGTGGTTTTAAATCATATTTTTCCGTTTCCATCATTTGCCCGTTATAAAACTTTTGTTTTAGCTACCACAAAATTAAATAAAAAACCTTTCCTTTTTACCGGAAGATTATTTTAAATATGGTTATGGAAGAATAACGAATACAGTTAAGAAAAGTAAGGTTTAGTGATCCTAAATTTAAAAAAAAATTAGAACGTCATAAGGGGTTAGAAATGCTTCCCTGAATTACTCATTATTCATGCTTCGAACGGATGACCTTTCACTGTGTTATTTAGGATTAGCCTCTTTCTTGTTTTCGAGCATAATAATTGAAATTTTCCTCATTTAAGTCAAAATGACTAAAATCACTCGGGGGACGTTTTAGGCAGTTATAAACGTTTCAAATGAAAAGGCATATTGCATTTATACATAAACTTATAGAAAGTAAATTTCGGATGTGTCCCAGTTCGAGCGGAAACTGACCAAAGTAAACGCACGCTGATATCAGTGACACGAAAGGAATATATGCTTGAAAAGTGTGGGCTATTGGTGAGCGCCGTAGCTTAGTGGTAGAGCGTTTGCATGAGACAAGTGACGCGATGGTTCGAATCCCGCTGAACCCCAATGTTATTCGAGCATATAACCAGTAATACATAGAAATAGTAACAGTATCAAATTTGGAGTCCTCCGCGAATACTAGCAGCCGGCCAGCGACTAGTACGAACAGTAGTATAAGGGAATATAATATCGCATAAGATTGCCCATGAAGGTGAAGTACTAAGGAGGTGAAGAACTGTACCTACCACTGTAGCTAAAATTCATGTCCACATACAAAAAATACAAAAGGAAACAACATAAATAATGAGGAATAATAAAAGTGCGGTTTCCTCATAACCAAAAAGAGAGACCTCAACTTCAGAACTAAGGGTGGTGAGGGAGGACAGCAAAAGTACCGCCAGTAGGGGCCTCCCATATTGGCAGTTGTTAAAAATACTACCACAGAAGATCTGAGACTGGCAGATAGGAAAAAACCTCCAGTAAGACAAACATCGACACGAAAGGAATATAAAAAGTGTGGGCTATTGGTGGGGGTCCTAGCTCGGAGGTCGATCGATTGCATGATACAAAGGACGCGCTGGTTCGAATCTCGACGAACACCATAAAACTATTAATTTAACTGACATGGTAACAGTATAAACAGAAAGTATATTCGCCTGCAAAATGCTATCGCTCAACAAATTTTAGTCATTCATATGTTAGTCTTCACGTATTTCATTGAAAAAATTATCAGCCTTACACTAATTGACGCCTATTGTAGTGAGGGAAATTCCGTTAGAATTTACTAATCAAGTGAACTCTGACAATTTGCCATATCTTAGTCATATCTCCGCTGACATTATAGTCTTAGTCATATCATATCCGAGGTGTGTAAGTCTAGTAAATGTGAGATTCTCTAAGTGCAAGTGTAGTGCAAGTGAAGTACATGACTAGTGCCAACTTAACCCGGAGGCAGAATCGAACCATATATAGTTACCGTTGATTGGCCCACGTTATGCAACTAATGCCACGCAATCTTGCCTATGT
>SCLF01012577.1:0-12762 GCA_004367975.1 Mesochordaeus erythrocephalus
TATATATATATATCTGAGACGCACTTTTGTAAGAGTATCCCGCGGGTACACAATTGGCTTTTTTTGCCAAAGAGATTATAATTCAAAAATAATATTTGTTATTGGAAACGACGAGGGTGAATATGCCTTCACATCATACATTTTACATTTGATTCTATTAAAAATCAAGCTGCTTGTGCCATTTAGAATGCTTGCATAGTAAGGAAGATTGCATTTACAGTACTTTGTAGTCAATACTAGTGAAGTTGGACCAGTTTTGACTAATTTATAATTTGAAAATATTTATGGGGGATGATATTTATGGGGGATCATGAGTACGTTGATGATGAGCCTGAAAGTGCTTAAGGTTGCAATAAATATGATAAAACAAAAACAAATATAATTTTATTATATATAGATTGCCAGCCTGGCATCGGCTGGGACCGGACCGGTCCCTTCCGTTAACGTTCCTTAGAACCGGATTGCATCAATCCGGTGGGCCTGGTTGTTTCTTATCACCAGGTTCCGTATTCCCACACCCTATTATATATACATAGAGATTCAATAAGTGCTCCATTTATGGAACACATAATGTCGGTATCACGTTTTTGATATAATTTTGGGATCGCCATACAAACTTTTCTGACTTAGTCTAACAACGGTTTATATATCTAGAGATGCGACACTTCGTCAGGTTTTCTGATTATTTTTATATTCGCCTTGACAAAGTATACAATACCCCATACATGCATACATTGCCCTATAATTAGACCGCGAAAATAGACCAAAACCAGAACATTCAAAGACTACCTGAATGCATTCTAAATCCGGCGCCGGTTTGTATCCAAGACAGCAGCAGATGAAACAAAAATGAGAGCGGTTTAACCCATCAATGATTGAGAAACTCGGTTTCACGAATAACAATGTATTTCATTCCCGATCCCTGGACCATGGAACAGACCAAATAAATGCAGTTTGAACATGCCAACATATCCTGTGTAAGCGAAGATTTGACCAAAAATGATCGGTAGCATCCGAGCAACTGTGTGAAACAATAGTTACCGAGGTGCCATAGAAGTGTCACTGTCGTGTGATAGAAGTCACACAGCAGTGCCACTTCGTACAAAGACCACACCACCTATGACCATAATGATCAATGGAGTTAAGTATCCAAACAGACCACACTTTTATGTGCGCGAAATCGTAGATATAATAAAAATATCGCCAATCCTTCGTGTCCGATCAAATTTTTTTATCAAATTACTGATGGCAAACCTAAGCCGGTCTGCCAAGAAACTCCATGTTAAACGCAAGCCCAGTTCTAGAACTAACACATGTACCGCAACCGCATAAATAACTAAGTGAAATAGTTATAAAATGAGCAAAGGCTAAAGAAAGTTACGATTGAGAAACGCAGAATAACAAAAGGCGTATGGAATGCCCAAACATTAAGAAACCGAAATAAAAGGAAAAATCTAAACTACTGTGAATACCGTGGCTGTCGATATACATGGTGAACGACCATATGAACGTTCTGGCACATAATTGTGACACTGAATGTCGCACTACAGCGGCTATCACTATATTTCAACTGTCATCCTGTTACTGAGTTGATTTCTAGCTAAATTTCACAATTTAATTAATAACCAAGTTAGCAGTGGAAAGCCTAAATTAGCAGCTCAATTAGCAGTGGAAAGACTAAATATCTACCTTCTAGACATTATACCAGAATCATACATTATACGTATGTATCGTGTTTATGTATCGGCACCAAAATGGGTTATAGCCACAAGCAGCTGGGAAATAATCGAGTGTAGCTTCATGAGCACAATTCTTAATCACAATTTTTTGCACCCGGCAATAATACAACAAATCACGAGCCGAAAACGCACACCACGGAGATATAACGGAACAGACGCTTAATACGTTCCAGCTAGAAATTTAAAGAAAGCGAAGAGAGCATACTTACGATGCCGCCAGCTGTTGATCAAATATAAACCACTAGTTATGCAGCAACAGACCAAATCCAAACCTGAATTCAGCAGCCGATTAATATGTGGAAATCAGCGGCGATATCAACAGAGCTGCCCTGATAGCTGTAGCAGCAGTCCAGATTCAATTCGACACAAAGAAGATGGATTCTTAAACATATTTCCAGCGCATAAGCACAACAAATAGTTAAACTGGACAATCCGGAGAAAACTCGGACAGAGAAGCAGGATATGTACCTCTAAAACTAAGAATAAATGGAAGACCACATGCATTATAACCCAGGCATTTCCCCCTAGGCAGTGGAGATTGTACTACAAAAAGGACTTTTGTAACCATAAACATCGGAAACAATGCCTGCCATAAGTGAGAAAAACACATCTCAAGAACTATTATTTCGGTCGAGCAGCCACATAATAGTCAATGTAATCTCATTAACCGCGAGACTCAATTGCTCACTACAGAGTGGAAATGCCTTGTATTTTCGAGAATCACAAATAGGCAAACACTGAAAAGAAATACGCTAAAGTCCAGCTTTTTAACAAAACAAAAAAATTTCCTATGAGAAAAACTTTTATTTAACTACATTCATTTTTTCTTCAAAGTTCTTTACCACTATACTTATAAATAATCACAAACATCGAAATCATGGAAAACAACTAGAAAATATTCCAGAAGGAGGCACCTAAGAAGCGAGCATATTCGGACATTCCTGGACCCAGACCAGTTAAAAACATCCTCAAGCAGACAACAACCGGCAGTCAGCAAAATAAATCTCACCTTACCGGTTCTAAATCGTGCACCAATCATTTATCTAACCCCATAATTGGAACATATACGCTACATAAATGCTGCAATCTGTGTATCTCAACACATCCCGAAACTTCTTTGTTAATTTCTAGATCTATATGTGTTATTTATTACGGGTGAGTGCTAGTTTGAATATACATTATTATTAATGTCGTAACTTTGTATTAAACTTACTATTGGAATACTCGACCGAAAGTTTATGCGGGAAGTTAGGTTAAACACGGCACTATTTACCTTTACAGACAAGTTCAGAGCTAACCACCAATTAGGTCTTCCGTGCTAAGTCAAAGTCGTCCACAGCCACCATTTCATCCAAATTATGTTCATTTTCACATTCTTGTACTCTGACCTCGCCGAATAACATTAATCTCTAGTTATTTCTGGATATTCAGCAATTTTTCTCAAATAGGAATACACCGAGCCCATATCTCAAACGAAAACAGTTTCGAATCTAGTGTGTTTAGTTCTATGATGACCATTGATAATTGTATAACTATACATACGCTTAAAACGTATGGTAGTGTAGACTTTGATATGGACAGTAATTACCCAGGTTTTTATCAACATTAAATATGATTTTTTTAATGAGCTGTCTCTCAAAATATTTTACTACCAAACTAATCTGTTTTTAGCTTCCACCTCCGGTTTGAAACTACGTTAGAAAAATCCGAACAATATTAATGGCGGTCCCGAGGGGCAAATGCAGCATAGCACCATTCCAATTGGAAATTACAGCCCTATTAGCTCATGGGAACCGTTTGAGGCTTTTCGGACTCATAGACCAGTTTTTCGCGTTTTGCTCGCAACTGAGGGGAGCTAGGCCAGAATACCCCCAGGTCTCCCACCCCTAAATTCTAGGCCGCATCTTTTACGACAATTTTTAGACCGGTGCTACATACAAACCGGAAATTGTTTTTTGGAGTTGAGGGTGACCGAATGTTTTCGTGGCATAAATATTAGCCTTCGATAAATCTAAGTGGCCAAATCCATGGCGGGGTACCTAACAAATGGAAGAATTTCACGTTTGTACATGTCAACACTTTGACCAAAATTTCCGGGTTAAATTCTACCGTGCAGATTTCGAAAGAAATTACGGCCCAAAATTACAACCGGAAGTTAACCTAAAAATAAAACAATTGACCGGCGATTTCTAATTTAACAGTGAATATTTAAGCCGGTTATCGCCATGCGTTCTCTCATAAAAGTGAATAGTTTTTAATAAAAATGTTCACCATTATTAAAAACTATGCTTTGGTTTTCCGGTAGGACGATCGAGATGAAACTAAATGATCGGACAATTTTACCATAATCACTGTACGTATAATTTTGGGGACCTAATGCATTAAAGTGATAAGAAAGCAGATGATAGGGTGATGTTTGGGTTAAAATTCATCGTATCGCTCTTTGGACAGACCTGGTTAAGTGTAATTTGCTTAAATACGCAGAAAGTATCGTGTGAGCTATACCCTGAGATGCAAATAACTTGTACAATAATCTAGTGGAGACGACGGCATAGTCTATTGGCATATATTATTGTTATGTACATGTTGTAAAACATATCCAGATCGGTCCACAATTATTAAACTGTCACGTGCAGCTATTACGCCGGTTCACCAGCAAGTTTTACAACCGTTATTTATGCTCTTTCGTATTATTGGGCCTCAAGTAGAGATTGGGTGGGTAAAGAAGTTGAACAGTAGAAGAGACAATGCTACAGACTCCCCTACACTGGCCTAAAGTTTCGTTCGATACCTTTTAGTATTGGTCTCACTGTCCGCAATAGACAACCCAAGAGATGAAACCTTCACTGGGATGACTTCAAAGTGTTTAGGATATTTTGTCCACCCACAAATATTATATGGAGTCTAGATCAAATTATAAAGGTAGTGAAAGGTACAGAGAGGTAGAAAGGTGCAAAATTCTCTTCTGTCTCGATGCGGCAGAGCATGTATCGCATGGCGAGTTAAGGCTGTAATTAGGTCACGATCAAAAGTCGCAACTTCGGACTTATTTTCGGTCACAATTACTACTTTGGGTAGTCGATCATTTTCACTTGGCATATTTCGGCAAATTAAGCAATTCTTTTCCGGCATCGTTGATAAATAATGGAGTATTGGAATTTTGTGTATGGAAATAAAATCTTGTGTAGATCTGGTAAATATCAATCAAGTATGGCATGTTATGGGTGATTCGTTTATGCCAATTTGTATTACAGTTACTGTGGTAAGATAACACACCGTAAGATAATCCTGTAGTTTTTTTATCATTTCTATTTTGTGAAAAACATTGTCGACATCATAAATATTTCCCTAAAACTACTACCCCGTTTAAGTGCTCCTCAGTGTACTTTCTGTCAATCGAAGTAAAAATGGGGAGACCGTCTGATGAGGATATCGTAGGCGGCGACGTTTACGACGAAATGTGTGAATGTTTCGGTCAAATTTTATTCTCCTTTTGTTTATTCCTTTTTTGCTAGTACTAGATTGTGCCATTCTTAGATCCGTCTTCGTCTATGTATTAATTATCTATTGTTGGGTTTCTTTTACTTCCTTTCCGTTTTCTATATCTAATGGTTTCAGCTGCCAATTTCCAAGTGAATGTATTTGGGTTATTTCTCTTCTTTTAAAATCTATTTTTGGAGTAACGTCGGCTGACTTTTTTTTTGCTATATTTTTACAGTAAATTCTATGTGGAAATTTTGTTTCTTCATGCTCCAATGACAGAAAATGCAAGCCCCAAAGATGTCTTGCTATTGGTGTGTTAATTTCTTTTCCTGCTTAATTTTTGATTCTCTTTCCAATCTTAGCCTAGCTAATAGTAAGCCACTATTTTCCCATACCATTTCTGTCTTCTCTTGAAGTAGTACGAGGCCCGATATATTTTGTTTGACCTACTATATTTCGAATGAGAACTGTATATCCTACACTAAGGATACGAGAAAAATAAAGACATGTATAATTAGTTAACCTTCGTACCACCACACAACTGAGAAGTCCATGACAAGCAATGACGATTAGCTATACAACAATGAGGATTTCAGAGCCCGAATGGACGTAGGTAGGCCGCAGGTAAGGACAAGGATTAAAGGAAAGGCAAAGGTCAAACACTAGTATTGTGCTAATATGTATTAATTCAGGATTGTATGATTAGACGACAATATTGAATACTTAGTCTGGGCTGGCGAGTTCTTTCTAGAAATGAAAGATCTGTAGGATGAAAATGTAGTGGAAAATAATCGCTCTAAAAGAATTGGCCTCCAGCTATGAAGAAAAGCCACGGATATTTTTTTGTTGTGTGAAAGAGTATGCAAAATCCAGTTTTTTTTTCAAACATTAGAAAGGATGGAGAGGAAGCGGATATTTACCAAATATCGATAGTTGCGATTAGGACAGAAATAGGAATTTATTATCTAAAATGAGGGAGACTACATACGGAAGACTACATACGAAGACTACATACGATGAGTCATTCCTACGAATAGGCAACCGCCATCAGGATACACTACGAATCACTCGGAATCACTGACTTATATAATTGCTCATCGGCAGCTGAGTCCATCCGAAGCAATGACACACGACGTCTAATAGGGACCAGTCATCAAGAAATACCATGAATCACGCGAATAAATGACTCGTGATGACCAATATCCAATAATCTATCTGGGTGGACCAATTAGCGTTCTGGTACGCTCCGTTACACAAGTAATAACGCATCAATAGTGACTCATTATGTTGAGTATGCATAATTGACGCTCCGACGATACCGGACGTTTCATGAATCATGGATTAAGGCCAATATATAAGGGACCGCTGAACGTCAGTCCGCTGTACATCAGACCGCTGGACATCAGAGGACGTTAGTCGGATAGATATAAGAAGCGACTTCCATATACTGTCTGTAGGACATACTGTTTTTTTTGTAGAGATTATTTGAGAGAGTTTATTATTATTGAGAGAGTTTATGATGCAGATATGCAGCTGACTGTACGCCAGAAGACGTGGGCCTGCATTATATTTATATAATAGGCCACATAGATGTGGTTCAAGGAAGAGTGAACATCAACTACAAAAGGTACCTAGTTTGGAGTTCGGTAGCAACCTAACTAGTGAAGGTCTTGCCGTATGGTAACGCGTAAAGGAGTGGTTAGCCTATTCACGTGGTAAAACATATAAGCGATTGACTGATGCAAACGCGAAACTACATCGAGAACATCTAGCGGCTAGTATACATTCAAATCTAATGAACCGTGGATTTCGCAAACAAAGCAGATTGATGACAATCAAGTAACGAAATTGCTTTTAAGTTTACATAGCAAAATGGTCATGTTATTTTCCCACCAAAACAAAAGAAGGCGGTGAATTACAAAACATCCGGGAGAAACACCCAGCCAGATATTAACGCGTGATTAAGAAAAAATAGGAAGGAGGACTATTAGGTCCGTAGCAAGATGGAAACGTTTCCCAGACAGTCTGAAATGTTCAAGAAATCCAGGCAGGTAGCAAGCTTGAGAATAATCATAAACATTTTCTTTTAAACATTTTCTTTTACAATTATAAAAAGAACATCTAGTCAGAAAATGATTGAATAACGATAACAAAAGCTGACAAACAAGAAGAAGAGACAGTTACGGTGATGAGAATGGTGATGAAAACCGTTTCTACTTCTTCGTATTTCACTATTTTAAATGGATTTACGTACCGCCATTGCTTTCAACACTCAATAGCTAACACATAATATCTTTACAAATTAGTTTTCACAATCGTATAGAATATGGGAAAGGGTCAGGCCAACAGCAGGAGGGAACATAGTGTGGAAAGTAAGATAGATGAACAAGATAAGAAGATCATTATAAAAAATCGGGAACAAAAATAAAACTTGGAGCACATATATAATTCGAGAAGATTATTTGGGGATATGTGTAAGCCTGCGTAGGATTATCTGTTTGGATAATCATTGAAAAATTAACGAGAAAATTAAACTACAAAAAATGGTAATAATAGTAGATGGGCAACGAAATTAGGTATTTCAGAAGAGGGGTAAAGTTGAAGAAAATATATAGAAGAAGAAGCTCGGAGGGCAACAGAAACAGTGAAGGAAGGTTTGTAAGCAAGGAAAATTTTAAATCAGTTTTCTGGCACAATATATCGGAGGCACATAACCGGCACAGTACCATCAATAAAATAAGGAAAAGTAAAATCCCTGGAAATATATTATTCAAAGTGGCTTAAATAGGCATCATTAATAAGGTTGTAAGGGAACTAATCCTATTTCGTAACTCCTTAATGTTGACTTTATTGGAGCCGATGTCCAATATGAAGGAGTCGTAAAAGCATGGTAGAAATGGCGACATAATGCCAGTTGGAACAGCTATAATTATAATACGTAACAAGATGACGAGACTTGATTATAGAAGAAGTTTTCATCTTCTAAAATCTTTTCGATTGATAACATCATGTAGAGCATTCCAACGGATCAATTTAATTACAAACAATTAATGGAGATGTTTTGGAGTACTTAATTCACTATATGTGGGCGGTTATATATTTCTGGGTTACCCAGAAGGAGTGAGAAAATCGAATGGAATTCCGAGCAAATCCTGTCTGGGACCACCGTTATTTATTATAATGGGAGCCATCATTGTACTCGACAAAAGTTTAACGGAACCAAGAACAAATAAATAATACCTAGGAATGAAGTTAGACACCGAATAAAGGATTAGGCCGCTGCCAGAAAAAACGATATACACAATAAGGAAGCTACCGTGGGGTTCCATTGATTGAAAATGAAGACGATGGGAAAATAAGTCGTAACTTTTGTGATAACTAAAATGTATGTTGGGCGTTTAAAAACTGAGATTAAAAACTAAAGATTTATGTATGCTGATGGTAATAACATAATATTTTATATTTATTGGATAACAACATCATTTCAGAAACAAACTTTGAGAATAAATAGTGTACACGTATTGCCCTTAAAAGAATAAAGTCGCCAAAATACGAAACTAACTTGAGTGGCGAAGTCTAATGGGTGGCCAAGAATGGTGGGCGTCAAAGGGGGTAAATATAAGAATTTAAATTTATTAAAAAACAAAAAGAAACAAATAGAAGAAGTGGTCATTAGCGCGAACTTCGAACGGTAGCATGTTGTCAAGAACCAATTTACCTGGGTTACTTTCCTACGGGTAAAATCAAGACTAGTCGATTTTTGGATAAATCACAATGTGAAAATGGTTAGTAACAACCCAGAAGAGGAAAAAACGATTTACATCAAAATAAAGGTTTCAGCGGTTGGGCAACCGATATATCCTTATATTAGAGATGGAGTAATTAAAATCGTTTTACAGAAAATAACAGATCCGATTTGAAGACTCAGGGGGAACTGTAGAACCAATGTATATTGAGGAAAATGCTAAATGAATAATGAAAAGCTTATGAATGAGGATAGTGAGGTAACGTACTGTTAATTGGATCTCTCACTGAATCCGAGAATGGGACAACATAAAAATACTACGTACTTGGACATTCGTGACCCGCAAATTAAACGGAAAATCATCTGATGAAGAAGAGTACATGGATTGGAGAAGAAAGTCGGATCAAATGGAGGCAATTAGGAACGAGACTCGATACAACAAGCAAATAAATCGGAGTCTGCGGAGGACGAATATAATAATGCAGCCTTGAAAGTGACATTCAGAGATACGATCAAAAGTACTGCTAAGGAAGTTCACTTACTAGGCAAAAATCTCGAAAATAATTGATATAACGGAAATACGGGATGTGAACGTGCATGACAACGAACATTAAGATGAAAGCAAATAATACGGAAACAACGTCCAATAGAAGATTACTAAGCGAGGTTGATTAAAAGGAACAAATAATAATTATTTGTAGTCTTCGGGGCAAGCGAAGAAGAAAAATAGCTGGAGAACAAAAACGGAAAATACGAGCTAAAGGAAAGGGACGATAGAAGTTCAAATGTGGAAGAATAACACAAGACAAGCGGCAGAAGCGCCGAAAATTGAAGAAATAGACAATAAAGCAATTCCTAGGGCGCTGAAGGTACGTTAATGAACCAATATACTTGGAGGTATCAGCATAAGAGTGCGACAAGCTACGACCATTACGCAACAGAGAAATAGTATTTAAAAAGAAACACAAACTAAAAGATATCTAAAATGCTAACTGGCCGAAACGAAATGCACAAAAACGGGATACGCGCTAAGTGCTTTATGGGTGCTTAATAATACAATAATATATATCAACCACTAAATTAAACGTCAACGTTGAATGTCTACGGCATGCGTTAATTTAGCGTAATTGGAGACATTCAACAGGTCAGAGGTTAACTGCGGAGGTCACAAATTTTTTAGAACGTGTGAAGATCTGGTACCACGGCGGTCCTAGTGTTAACGACGGGTGCCCAAACGAAACCTAATTCGCGGACTTCAGTGAGCAAATACCCGCGAGTTTCGTACTTACTGTCGTAAATATGTGTTTCGAGGACAAAGCAATCACTACTTCATGCTGAACTACCCAGGTAGAATAGTATTTATCACTGGATTAAACCTATGATTACATTTCTTGAATAAGGTTCAGTCGTGACCTAATTAAAGAAACGATGGTATGGTTTACAACCAAGAATTTGTCAAGTCACCTTTTGAAAAACAAAAAGTGGAAAGTTTTTAAATGATCCGAATCCATATGAATTTCAATGATCCCAATCAATCTTAATTGATGCACATTTCTGCTAGACTTAGAAAAAGCATTGTGGATTAATATAAACTGTTGATTGGCTCAGTTAGGTCCTCTTCCAATTAACAACTGTATAACAATGACATGTCATTATAACATCTAGTCAATCGATTATCATTGGAGCTTAGTATTGTTTTATGTGGTCGAGGTAAAACTATTGTCAGAAACTACATCCACGTTGGTTTGGTCTAAAAATTGGTTTCTGTTTATACTATTTTAAAAGCTAGAGAAGAATTACTTAGAAAAAAATGTCAGATCAAAGACCATAAAAACGCAAAAGCGGTTGCACTGTAGGGAACTATTTGTGCGCAGGCACAATAGTTGAAACAAATTGATTTCTAAAAATTTGCTCAAATAAGCAGAATTGAAGGCCACATATAACACGGAATCCTAGAAAAGTGATCTTTGTGTGTTGTCTAAACTATCGAGCAAGTTTTCGTCTTTAAACTAATTAGTTTGAAAAAATGCCCAATTTCCCTTAAAATGAGTCAACTGACGAGAAACTGTCGAAAATATGGGTGAACGTGCTTATTCACATGGAAGACCAACTTTTATCACAAACAGTGATCCACTTAGGAATTGACTCCAATGAATCATGCCTGAGCAATTAACTTCACCGACGTTAATCCCCCAACCCAAATGGCAAATAAGAAGTCATGCAGTTCGGGTTCAAACAGATAAAACAATAAAGCGAACATATTGTATGCAGCTAGCTCCTAATGTCATATAGAAAATGTCGTAAAGTTTTAAAAATGGAAGCTCCATACGTATGGTGTGAATTATTAAGGGCGTCTTTAAATAAAACGCAGTATCAATAAATATTATGTACATATAACAAATATTTTGTGTTTAGAATATATAACAAAGTGTAGGGAATTGATTTCAGGATTCAAATATTAAATTCGAAAATACCTCCAAGAGGTGAATTTTGTCATCCAAGTACCTAAATACAGTATACTAAGCACTTGAAGACACTATAGTAATTACCTGAATACATTATTTCGGATAAATTGATTAACAATTCGACATTCGACTCATCAGGAAAATACCTGGTTGGTGTGCGGAGCCCTACGAAACCACTTTCGATATGTTCAACACTCTTGAATAGTGCCCTGGAATATATTATATTTTATTCCAGGTTAATGTTTCCTCATATATATTTTAGCCACTGGATACCGCGAGCGAAAGTTCCTGTGGATAGCGTTTAGGAACAAAATATCCACCGCTCTTCTTTTCCATCTCAAGTCAAAACGGAACAATATTTTCCGTTGAAATTTTAATGGAGGGAAGCTATGCTATTGAACGGCGTTAAAATTATATTAATATTGCTTACCGATAAAGTATGAAAAATCAGAATGTAACGGTAATAAACGCGAAATTTCATTCAAATAATATTTTCTCGGTCAAGTGTATGCCTAGAAATCCAAAAATTTCAGTGTACCTATCTTAATAACAGATATGTATTTTTTATTACCTATTCGGTAAGAAATATAATCTTATATTTCCGCTACCAATCTTATATAATATTCTCTTCCTCACGTGACTTTTAGTTAGATGGATAAAATCGATTTATAGATTTATTTTTATTAGACCAAGAACCTGACCCTTTCAGAGATTTGTACTTGATAAAGAGAATTAAGAGGGATTAACTAATGAGAATGAATAATTAACTATTATTGTTATGAAACGGAATAGACGATTTTAGAAAAAAATGGACAGGTTCAACATACATTGAATAAAAAGTACTGCTATACAGTATAAGAACGTAATTCTTTTATACGCAAGGCTAAATAATAAACTAAACCTGGGGAAAATAACCGTAAGAATTCTTTGAGTTGTAATTATCAAACCCGACACTGCTCCAGTGTATATTCAATAAAAAATGTTCTGTGGACGATAAGACCGCCATGTCTTGTCTCTAACGACAATGATACAGAGGCAAAACACTGTCATATTTTGGATTCAAATTAAGGTCCGACCGCTGAGATAATAGCAAATACAGTGATTATGGTAAAAATTGTCCGATTTGAAGAGGCCAACTACGAGCCTTAAAACTATACGTGCATTGATATTAGGTGGACAGAACAAAGGGCGCTGATCAAAAGGCGCGTCAACATACGATAAATAGGCGCCACCAAACATACGAATGGTAATTAACCCGTACGCTGCATTCTGTGCCGCACGGCACTTTCGACTTTTATTTCGACCGTAACTTTTGTTAGAGTGGTGCTAC
>SCLF01012688.1:0-12762 GCA_004367975.1 Mesochordaeus erythrocephalus
GTTGAGAGCTCAGAGCTCTCATCCTTACTCTCAGAAAATGCTGAGAACGTTTACAAGGCCGGGTCATGCGGTCATGACGTAGCAGCTAGGTAGAGAGCTCAGAGCTCGCACCAACTTCGCAGTATAAAGCTGAGAACGGTTACAAGGCTGTGACAGGACGGCATGACACAGCATTCCGGTTGAGAGCTCAGGGCTCTCATCATGACTCTCAGCAAAGGCTGAGAAAGATTAGAGTGCTGGGTCATGCTACCGTGACGCAGCAGATAAGTCGAGAGCTCAGGGCTCTCATCTGGACTCTCAGCAAGGGGCTGAGAAGGACTATAGTGCTGGGCCATGCGACCGTGGCGCAGCAGATATTTGAGAGCTCAGGGTTCTCACCACAACTCTCAGCAAGGGGCTGAGAAGATTATGGTGCTGGGTCAGGTAACAGCGACGCAGCATATATTTTGAGAGCTCAGGGTTCTCACCACAACTCTCAGCAAGGGTTGAGAAAGATTGTAGTGCTGGGTCATGCTACCGTGACGCAACAGTAAAATCGAGAGCTCAGGGCTCTCATCCTGACGCTCAGCAAAAGGCTGAGAAAGATATAGTGCTGAGTCATTCTACCATGATGCAGCAGAAAAATTGAGAGCTCAGAGCTCTCATTGATACTCTCAATAAAATCCAGCACTTGCTGGGACGAGAAAGAGAAAGCTAATAAGGCGGGATGTTAAAAAGAAATTAGTACTTGGATCAAGCGTTAAAAAAGTAGTTCAGTAAGCAAAAAAGAGACGATAGCGCTATTGCACCAAGCGCAAACATACGATGACAGAGGTGTCATTCAAGGAGAAATTTGGAGCGTATATGGCGACCGAATTGGAAAATCGACCAGAGCTATGGAGACAATTTGAGCGAATCGAGTTGTGGCCTATGCCAAGCCTGCAAGGCAGCCGGGAAAGAGGCAAGATCATCTTCATTCATTGGGAAAATGAGTCGGTGTATGAAGTAACAGGCGAGTTTCAGAAAAGAGAAAACAAATTAGAGGTGAGACTCAGAAGAAATTTGTGAAACTAGCTAATGAGTAAATTAAGATATTGTCAAAAATAGCATTGCATTATACGGTGCTATGATTGAATCTCCATCTATCGGAGGCAAGGGAACAAGAGTTTTTTGGACAATAGCGATACATCATCAAGCAAAGAAAAAGGACCTGCAAGTAGCCATAGAATTTGGGCTAAGACAGCACACGATAGCCAGAAAATACTGCTTTGGAGTGCTAGCGTGGGAAAACCAAATCGGGGACATGGTAGTCTTAGAAATCTGGGATGCCATGACTACGGCGGAAAAGATCGGAAAATGGGAACGAACCATAGGACGAGAGAATCCTCAGATACCTATTGAAAGAGTAATACCGGTATGGGAAAATATCAGGAGGACTCATGTTTTGTTAAACAAAGGATGGTGGCCAAGGGTCAAATTTCATTCGACTCATGAGCATAAAGAGGAAGTAAATTACCAACCATGGTTAGGGGACATTCATAGAGCGCGAGCTTTTGGAGTCCATAGATTGACCGATATAAGCAGCTTAGAGCTGATTTTGTCAACTATTGCAGATGCAATACAGTGGAATTTGCCAGGAATGGATGTGGCAGGCCACAAAGAGAACTTCTCACAGACAAATAATCAACTAGTAAATTTCAAAACGCCACAGATAAAAGAGGCATATGGAAATTTAAGGCAAAAGTTGAGGCAAACAAATAGGCAAGGAAAGCCGAAGGATTTGGTGTTAACGACCACGAGAAGTGAAGACAGAGAGTTACAAGGAAATTTTCTAAAGCTACTGACAAGAGCAATGGAGTTTGCACAGTCAGACCGAGAAAAAATGGAAAATGATTTGATAATAAAGTCAATCATAGAGAAAATGGACTTAGAAGCAGTCCTAGGTCTGGCACAAGTGGCAACAATGTTAAATATGTTGCAGGATGCTCGAGAACTTCATAAAAAGGAAGGGGTGTTCGAAGATTGGACGAGAGAGAAAGTCAGTGACTGTTGGGCGGAAATAGCGTTCAGATGGACAATAACGGCAGTCCTAAGGGAAAAGGAAATGCAGTTAATGTTCTTAGCAGTACAGTTGAAAAGTCGGAGACGACTAGGAAAGCGAGAAAACCTAGACTGGACGATACTGACAGGCGAGAGCAAAGATCTCAAAATAGCCAGGCATAGAAAAATATGCGAGGAGGAATTGAGAAAAGCAATACCGTCAAAATTGGCAGGCACATTGAGACAAGTTTTGTTCGAAATGCTGTTTAAAAATCGGAAACATTTTCTGGCTAAAAGACAGAACCAAGTGGCGAGTTTCTTACTCCAAATGATAGAAGGGGACAAAAATGTGCTACTGGAAAACAGTTGGTTGTTGGGAGACCAGCAAGCAGCACAGATTGTAAAAACAATCAGTAGGCTGGAGCAACAGCCGAAGATGGAAACAGAGGATGTCAGGTGGACAACCTGGCCAGACCTAGAAAATATACCCAGAGCACAACGGGAGGACTCCTTCAAAAATTCAAAATTACAAGGTCCAAATATGGACCTTGGTGAGGTTAGAAACTTGAGAGAGAGGTGCAGTAACTGGAAAGAGGAAAACGAGGGATCATCGATAGACTCGGCTCTGAATTCGGTAAACGGAGAGAAGCAAGAGCAAGAAGAACAGGAGTTCTTCCAGGTACAAACGGAAAAAGTGTACGTCTTTAACGTGAGAAACCTACTAGCCAGCAAGAAAAGACAAAAACGAGTCTCATTGACAGCGGCAATGGAGAGACTAGTGATAGAGCAGGAGATGCTCCAACAAGTCTCGCTAGAGGAAGTGGCGTTGGACGTAATGTTTCAAATACCGAGGAAAGTCGGTGAAATTCATGTAAGAGACATGGATCCGAGAAGCATGACACAGCAATTCCAAGAGGAATATGAGTTGTTGAATTACATAATAGCATGCTGTGAGAAGATACACGCAGTAACGCCGAAAAAGTTATGGAAAAAATAGAAGGTTTTCCGGCAAAAGTTCCAAATTGGAACAAACAGGAGTGGGAAAGTTTACTCCGACATTTTAGAACTCCGTAGGAAGCTAGGAGAAAATGAAGAGCAAAACTGGCAGGATATGACTCAGAAGCTCAAAAAATTATCCTCTAAACAAGCATTGTTTGAGTTTGATCACAATATGTGGGGCTTGTGCAGGGAGACCAGGGAGAGTGAAATTTGGAAACTAAACTGGCCTGAAGAGCTAATAGAAAGACGGCACATAGGGGAGAAAATTCCGATGATGGCGCTTAAAGCGGATCAAGGAAGAATTTCGTTCACTAAGGATAGGCAAGTGACGTATACGCAAAGGGAATCTTTTCAAAACCAGAGAACCCTGCTTTATACAACACCGGCAAAAAACACGGTGGTAAAAGAAAAATATGCGTGCTGGATACAATTCGAAAGCAGCCTGCGAAATTTTAATTATAAACTAGACGGTACGAAAGAAGACATTCGAAATCGTACTGATCAGGTAGATTACAGCTACCTAGCGTTTGGTTTCCTACGTATGATGAGGATAATGGGAAACAACCAGGCAAGAGTAATAGATCTGGCACAAGAAAAGGTAGGAGATATAGATCTTCAGGAAATGAACCAAATAATTGAGAAGCTAAATAGCAGGGAAACCAAGCTAGGAAGTTTCGAAAGAGCCACACAGCGAGTGTCACGATTAGGAGTATCAGATAGGGATGCTCAAAAGAGGCGTGAAGACATAATGCAGGGAAAAACTATACTGCATACGGAAATAGCGATGATGGAAACAGTAAATAGGCTGGGAAACCTCGGCATAAAACTGTTTTGGTTCAGCTCTGGACAACTACACCAAGGAAGGTGGTTAAGAGCGACAAAACTGCTCAGGCAGGAGCTGCCAGAGAAACTGATCGCAAAGCACATCTCGGACCGAAAGAGAAATAAGCTTGAAGGGCAAAGGATAATATATGCCGATATATTAGATACGGAGCTCATACTGGTAAACCTGAGACCAGACAATGAGACAAGTCTTATGGGAAAATTCTCATATGAATACATGGAGCTGATGAGTGATAAGCACGAAGATTAGCTAGAATGGAATATAAAGTCAGCAGGGATTGACACCTTTTTCATGGAAATTAGTTTCTTAACAGCGAACGATTTTAAGCCGTTCGTGAGTTATTTACAACCCCTAGTAGGAGACTTCGGCTTTTGGTCAACTCTTTCGATACCAGGTAATCTAAAATACTGGAACAGTGAGGATGTGGAAAGGCATCATTTCACAGCAAAAGGGGAAAAACGAGAAAGGGTCACGCCAGGTCAGACAAAGAGAAATCTATTTGAGCTAATGGATGGGAAACACCTAAAAGATACCATGATAAAAATACAACTGGATTCGGAAGACATATCGCGGAAAGTTGTATGGAAATTATGGAATGGAATGGAGACGCCATTCTTGACAAGTCTCCCATCACAGAATTTTCTGACACAGGAAAGCAATATACAGATGACGCAAAGTGTAAAGCAAACCAATATGGAAGCTTGCACGGTGTCAATACTCCAAACGTTAACAGAGTAGAAAGGAGATCCATTGGGGCAAATTGGCCAACCATGGGTCTCAGCAGGACACTGGATAGGGAAAACGGAACAGATTTATTTCCACAACCAATGAACCTGCAAAAACTCTGGCAGAGTTTGCTGGAAACAGGTAAAGAGGAAGACGAGCTAGTAAAGCTGAATAAGAAATTCCCTTTGAAAATCCATCAACAGAAAAAGGTGAGACAGATTAATAGTTGGCAAGAGATGGTAGATGCTTTTCCAATTATGACCATAGATGCGAGAAAGACAGTTAGGGTTACGGCGACACGCAGTAACTTGAACTGGAATAAAATGGCTGCTTGGGAACAGCCAAAAGTTCACAGATCTGAGCAAACAAAGACGCGTTTTGACACAGAGAAAATACCTCCAAAATTTCACCGAGGATTAGTTAAAAAGCGAATAGCTCAGAAGGAAAATCAAAATGCTCGGGAAAGACGGTCGTGGCTAGAATCATGGAAGGATTCAGAACTGGCTTTATAAGCGGCGGTGAGCTGCAGATTACCCTAAGTTTATTAGGTTAATGTATAGACCAAAATATAATAACCCAGGTGGTAATTGGTTATATATACACCCGAATCTTTTCAACAATTAGAATTCGTCAAAAGTTGTGTTAACACAATTCTAACGACAGATCAGCTAATAAAAAACCAAGAATATATATTCAATCTTCTCGCAACAATCCAAGTCGAGCCAAAGGATTTGCCAGACGAACGAATTGTCGATTGGCAGACTTTCAATGAAAAAGTAGCGTACATCTTGAGATCATGGTAAGCTATATCACAAGGAATAGGGTTGTGGAAGTTTGGTTGAAGGGGTTGATTTAACGTTGTTTTTCAGTAATCGGGGAAAAGTTTTATAGAACGTTAAATTGAACCAAGAAGGTCCGGAAAACTGCAAACTCTGTATTACAGTAGTATCATAAATTTTTCTGAAATAGGTAGTGGGATTAATTAACACACCATTTTTAGAGAACAATGGGAGAGCTCGTAATTGTGGATTCGGAAGACAGCATGTTTTTCGAAGACAGGAGCGAGAATGTTCCAACCATGGCCGGACGAGCAAACCGACTGGGAGGATTACGAATAAAGGTAAATGGCCGAGAAAATTTTTGTCAACATAAAAGGCTAAATAACGTTTTAAAACAATCGCTTAAAATTATTTCAGTCGATCGCAATGATGACCGACCAAGAATATCAGGACGGGCGACTGCAAGAGGAGATGAGAGACTTTCTGAAATTCTTGATGCAGATTCTGGCATCCCGTCAGCAGAAGATGTCGAGCCTTGTGGCACAAGGGAAAGTGTCGGACATGCTACAATTGGTGACGACACAATGGTTGCCAACATTGAACGACTCAGAATCGGCTGAACAAGAGTCAGAGGTTGCTGGTCCAAGAGGACCAAAAGGCGACAATCGCGAGCCGAGCGACAAGGATTGCGGAACTCCAAAAACAACTGGACACGCAAACACAAAGAGCGGGGTATTACAAGCTCATGGAAGGCGAGCTGAAAAGGGAATTTGAGCTGTACAAAGAAGAACGACAGCAAGAGACTCAGCCGCCACAAACAGCAGAGCCCGAGCCAGAGCAGGAGACTGTGGAAGTCCCGGAGCAAGAAGTGTCCATAAACTTGCCGGAGAAAAAAGGCAAGAAGAAGTCGAATAAGTCTGAAGAAATATCCAAACTTCGGAAACTTGTGGAGGAACAAGACCTAAAGCTTGCCACCATCCTGGAGACATGCCAAAAACAAGTCGAGAGAGATCTGCAAATGAACCAGAAGATAGCGGAACTCGAACGACAACGAGAACTGGCGCCAAAAATACTGTAATCAGCGGGAAAAGAACTGCTCGAAACGGTGGCGGCAGATCAAAACGCCATAAAGAAGGAAGCCAAGGAAGAGCTGGAGACAGCAAAAAGAGAGCTGAGAGCAGAGCCGGAAAAAGTGAAAATCCGGAGGAGGAGAAAACCGATTGGCAAACAGCCAGAACGGGGCATCACGAACCAGCTTGGGACTTATTTTTCGACAACATCAGGCAGTATTTTGATCCAACTTACTGTGAGGCCTGGTGGAATGGAAAAAGCGAAGAGCAGAAATATGACTGTCTGCAAGCGGTTGGCTATTACAACTTTTGTTGTAAAGAGCTTCAAATGATTCTGGCCAAGTTCGGGACGACGTCAACGGAAGAGCTATACAAGAGAGCCATGAATATGCGAGGTCAACTCGAATTTATAGGGCTCCAGGAATCAAGGCAGGCGAAGAGAATTGACGAACTATTTTGTCAAACAGCCTCAGTGCCTAAGATGATCGGGCAACAGAACAAAACGTTCAGATTCCTGATAGCGACAAATGCCCGAACGACAGAAAACCTTTACGACCCGGAAGAGCTACAAAAGTATGTTAATGTTAAAGCTCTTAAAAATTCGTTTTCGGGGGGGGGGGGTCAGGGAATTAGAATTCAATTTAGATATATGAAAGCTAATGTTCATGATTTCTTGTTTAGAAATCAAACGCCAACCAGCAGCAGATAAGTGATGGAGAGAGACACGCAAAATGAGACCCAAATGCCAGCGATGGAATTGGTGTCGGGGCAAAACTCGGAAGCGGAGCTGGATGCGGAAACGCTGATCATTGACACGTCTTCAGATCGGATGAACAACCTCTCATAAAGAGGAAAAACGAAAGGAAACGGGAAAAATTGTCAAGAGAATAGTGCCCACCAAGCCTCGGGAGGTGAGAATAAGCCTCGGGAGGTGAGAATACAAGAGAGATATAAATCGCAGTTTCAGGCGCGTTTTCCAGATTCTACACCACAACATTCTCCAGATGACGGGAGATTCCAGATATCGTCTTCATCGACCTCATCAAGAGCCTCCCCAACCGAACCAGGAATGGAACTTCAAGGGTTTTTCCTAAATGAGCAGGAAAACCGGGAGAGTGAAAACCGATTACAGCGGAGAATGCAGTCGGTAAGAAATGAGGGGCCGCTGCTAGATTTGCTCATTGCGGATTGTGAGAAGGATGGAGAAAACAAGAAAAAGAAGAAGTCCAAGAAAAGGCAGAGAAAATGAACTATGAATGGGCGCTTCTTCACTGCTATTAGAGCAAACAAAGTCACGATCGTGCTATTGCACCATGTCATCAGTTATTGTGCTATTGCACCATGTTATCATACAGGAAAATTACTGCCATTTATTTCACCGTTTGCTTGGAAAAAATACACAAAATTAAAAAACTTTTGCGAAATTAATGAAAGAGCAAGATATGAGATGGAATAAAACGAGGTTGAACGTAGTAGTGGTAGCATAAGTAGCTGGTCAGGGAATAAGCTGATTAGGAAATTAGTATTGAAATATGTGAACATGACACGGCAGGGAAGCTGAGAGCTCAGGACTCTCACGACAAATCTCAGAAACTACTGAGAATAATTTTGATGCTGAGTCATGCAGATATGACGCAGCAGAAAATTTAGGAGTTCAGGACTATCACGGGAAATCTCAGAATTTACGGAGAAAAAACTACGATCCTGAGTCATGCAGACATGACGCAGCAGAGGAGTTGGGAGCTCAGGACGCTCATGAAATTCCTCAGAAGCTTCTGAGAATAATGTTGATGCTGAGTCATGCAGATATGACGCAGCAAAAAATTGGGAGTTCAGGACTCTCACGGTAAATCTCAGAAGTCCCTGAGAAAAAACTACGATGCTGAGTCATGCAGACATGACGCAGCAGAGGAGTGGGGAGCTCACGGCACCAAAAAAAGAGTTGGTGGAACAAATCCCGGCGGAGAACGGGGAGATAGGAATAATTATAAAATTCAGATTGGAAAAAGACAAGAACATGTCGGAAAGAAAGTATAATATTAAACAATGGCAACATTGGACAAGGCTAACTGAAGCCAGAGAAGAAGTCACGCAGCAATGTATTTGCACTGGAAAGGTGCTGGAAGAAAGAGGGTTATTAAACTCGCCTTTCTATGGCCCAAAATTTGCTTGCAAGCTGGCGCAAGAAAAAATGTGGATGAAGGATTTTCTGACACCACTGAAGTTCACACCGCCCTCGGTAAGACCGGTAAACAGGCGAGGGGCAATGGTGATGAGCAGAAACGGGAAAATTCAAGGCCCACTATTTTACCATCAATGGGTAGATGAGAGCTGGAGACTATGGGAGTGGTTTCATCAGCTACAAGAGAAAGAGGAACAGCATCCATTCTGGGCAGACTTGTTCTTTAGGCATGAAAAAGATTTCTATGCGGGAATTCTAACAGACTTTAAACAGGTAGCAATGTTAATGATACCAAAGATGACGGGTCTGTGAAACCAACATCAAGCCTACGAGGCAATTCATCGGGGTGTGGATATCTTCGAAAATATAGCACCAGTTACAGTAGAGAGTGCAAAGAAGTTCAGAAATCAAGGGAGGATAGCCACAAATACGGTTATTCATAAACAGTATGCTCGTGGAAATAACACGAGAGGAGGTTAAACTAGATCGTAAGAGAAAGACACATAGAACGGAGGAGGCATGGCAAGAGCTAAATACCAAGAGGCTCAGAAAGGAACTATTATGTGAAAGACGGGAGGAAAGTTTCGAAAATTGGTATAGTAAGACCAAAGAGGTTCAGCTAAAAATAACACCATCAGGGAAAATAGTAAAACCCATAATCCTTAAAGCAGATGAGAAATTGCTGAAAGCAAACAGAAAGTTTGTAGTAGACACTATAGAGGATTGGTTGAAAACAGGTGCGATTACGCTAATGAGAAAACACGAGAACACAGAGTTACAAACTCCGTTTATGCTAGCGGCACTAGAAACCAAACCTAGGGTATGTTTTGATGGTGGTATAATTAAGACCATGGAGGAACACTCCGCACCATGCAAAATGGAAGGTTTACAAACAATTTTGCAAGTCATCAAGCAGGATGACAGATTAACAAAGCTTGACGACAAAAGAGGGTTTCAGCTGCTGAAACTCAATAAAGAGAGCAGGAAAATAACCTCTTTTCAATTTGAGGGACATTGTTTCAAATACTACGGTATGCCATTTGGTCTGCCGAAAGCACCAGCAATTTTCCAGCTGGTAAACCTCACAGTCATAAACTACATCAGAAAAAAGGGAATTATGGCATCGCTCTACCTAGATGACCGGCTCTTCATGGATACAAAAGAAACCATAGTAGGAGACAAAGGAACAGAAGTCCCATTAAACTGTTTCCAAGGAGTCATGCTGATAATAGCGACAGGAGGTTTCATCTCACTGGAGAAGTCGGTTACAGACCCAAGATTAGAATTACAGTTTCTAGGAATGAAACTCAATACGGCATTAGGAACAATAGAGGTGCCGGAAGGAAAATGGTTAAAATTTATTGAGCTGTGTAAAAAAATACAGAGTAGTAATACCGTGCAATTAAAGAGTCTGGAAAGACTGCGGGGAATAGCTGTAAGCTTTCAGGTTGCGTGCGCTAAAATGAAATGTTATATACGACATATGACACGGGCCATAACAAAAGCGTATAGAAATGAGGAGCAGTGGGTAAAAATTGACACACAGCTACGGGGGGAGCTACAGAAGTGGCAAGACCTGGACTACCTCAAGATCAAAAGATCGTGGTTACCAAAAACAGGAGAAAACAAGCAAAAAATGGTGCTGTTCACGGACGCATCGCAAGCAGCAGCAGGGTACTGTTGGTTCACAAAAAATGGGAGTCAACAAGTGACAAAATACTATAATGAAAACCAGCAAGGCTGGGCGATTCATAACAAGGAGCCATACACTATACTCCTAGCCCTGAAGGACCTGAAAAAAGAGCTAAAAGGAAAGAAAGTTGCAATATTTTGTGACAATCAAAGCGTGGTCTACTCATATAAGAATTTGGGAAGTTCAAATGAACAGCTAAATAAAATCATGACGGAAATCTTCGAACTAGCGCATGAGGAAGAGATAGAGTTCGATATCTATTGGATAGCGACGGATTATCAGCTGGCGGACGCAGAATCCAGACGAATAAACTGGAATGAGGAATTCATGCCAAGTCAAATCTTCAGAAGATGGGAACGCGATTTAAAGCTAACGTTTACCATCGATGCCATAGCCACACCGGAAAACACAAAATGTAAAAAATTTATAACATGGAAGCCAACTCAAGGAGCATGGGCAAGAGATTTCTTCAACATGACGGAGAAAGACCTGAAAGGAGAAATAGTGTACATTTTCCCGCCCAAAAATGTGGCAGCACAAGTGCTGGCACATATCAGAGACGAGTTAAGGGACACAAAGATAGTAGTAATAGGACATATCTTCGCAGAATGGCCGATAGCGTTGACAGCAATGCTGAAACACAGAAAGGCGGAAGCCGTTAGCGTTGACAGCAATGCTGAAGCACAGGAAGGCGGAAGTGATCATACAGAAAGGTAAATGGTACAATTTGCCGGCCATGACTATGATTCCATCTGAAGAGAAACACATAGTAGGAGAAACAAAATTGTGTGGATCTTTTAACACAAAGCCGCAAGCCATGTATTGGTTAAAATGGATTTGTTAGCACAATTGTGTCAAGTAAGCATTGAAATTAAGCGTACTAAACCTCTAAAAAACTGAATTTAGGAACGAAGGGAGTACAGCGAAGTCAGAAAATTCGGCAAGAGCAAATCTAGTAAAAGCAGTACTGGAAAAATGGTTCAAATAAAAAATTTTTTAATTCTCATAATCTTCAGACAAGGGAAAGTTGTCGCCGAAGAAAAAATGTCGGAAAACGACCAAGAAAGAAAAGTGAGCGAGGAAGACGTTCGGATGTGGAGACTCCTCGAGTGGGAGAAACAAGAAGCAGAATTGGATCAGCTTCACACCGACGTGGATGAAATGGCTGAGTGGATAAGTAAAATCCCGGGAGAGACCACGTAAGTTTGCTAAAGAAAAGGTAGAGCCTAGAATAAGTCTAAATTCAGAAAAAACGACGAGCAAGCGGGAAGTGAAAATAAAGAAATTCTGCAGGAAAATGCAAAACCACAACAAAAAATAGTGGGAGAAGATCAAAGCTCAGAACATTGGACTGTGAAGGCGCAAGCCAATATAAGGGTAAGTACTCCAGTGATAAAAAGCCTGTTTTAAAAACCGTTTTAAAGACACTAATGCTCATGGAGGAACATGGCATTAACGAAGGAGAGCTTGAAGCGGAGATGGAATTAATGGCAGGTTGGATGGAAGAAGTAGTCGAGAATCACAGGTAAGTCACTTAAAAATTGAAACACTCACGGAAAAACGAAAAAAGGATTCAGAAAAAGAAGAGAGAAGGCACAAAAAGAAGCTAAAAAAGACAGAACTCTGACTTAAAAATTGTGCCATTGCACCAAGTAGACAATGAAAAAACGGTATTAAATAAAAAACATATATTTAGATTGAAATCCGGGAAATGTCGGAAGACGAAGGCATTGATGCCATAGCCATCGGAGTCATGAGAGACCGTAGAGACAGGCAACTGGAGAGAGCGAAAAAAGGACTCTCAAAAGAGGTCAATGTTACACAAGACGTGGACAACAAAAGATTGACACCGAGCAATCAACCTTCTCAGGAAAATAAGGGAATCAGGGAGCTCATGGAAAGAGCGAGAGACAGAACAAAGCTAGCCCTGGAGCAAGCAGAAATAGCGGAAAACACCGTGGAAGAAGCTATAGTACGACACTATGAGCTGAAAGCGGGTGCAACCCCGCTGGATGCGAGAGACCACAAGATTCTAGGCCTGAAAACGCAAGTTCTGGTGGATAGACAAGCTAAGGCGAGTAAAGAAACTCTGGCAGCGTGGACAAATTTGCGTGGACAAATTTCGAAAAATATCAAGAAAAGTTAACGAAGCTGGAAGGTCAGAAAGACAGACCTTTAACAAAGATTGGAGGAGAATACCCGATACTCAAAAGAGGTACACAATACTTCCAAAAATGGACATCGGCGCCAGCATATTTGGATAATCTGCTCCCAGATCGGGAAAATTTCAAGGAGTTATACATTCAGTTAAACAGAATGTTGATAGATGATCAAGAACAGGCTGACCATGAAAAGCTGGTAGCCTTGTTAAGACGGTATCATCAGAGCTTCCCAGATGATTATCAAGTCTATACGACGTTTGTTTCGGCCACAATGGCAGATCTCGAGAA
>SCLF01012799.1:0-12761 GCA_004367975.1 Mesochordaeus erythrocephalus
TGTCGGTTATCTAATAGACTGGTCTATATCACCTTCACTAACATACTAATTAATTGTTGAGATCGGTTTCCTTCTTATTTTAAATTCAATAACAATGCACGTACAATCAATTACTAGAAGGATTCAGCAACGAAAACACAAATCTCCTGAAATAATTGACAATCGATAAAATCAAGTTTACGAGAGAATACCTAGCCGCAGAACGTCTATTTTGCTCGTGCACTTAAATGTCTCCCCATGTCACCCCATGGTCGAGGTAGCAAAATGTCGGTTAACGGGACTTGGTTTTGCGGGAATTGATTCTGCTCAAGTTGTGCTAATTTAAAAAAGTGAAATATTGTTAATATATTGTGACCATAACTTGAGAAGAATCATTTGTACGCACTTTTCGTTATGCAGAACATTGATCGTGATGCCAAACCCTATAACATATCAAATTTTAAGGATAATTGATAGATCTTCTCATAGACCCGTTATGTAGCTAAGTCAAAAATGTGACTTCGTTAAGTATGTCGGATTGGCTCGAAATTGGGCTTATTCGGCGCGTCATGAGTGAAGATTAAATTCTTCTCAAAGGACCGACTCTGAATTCTTAACACGTGACCAGTTATAGGCCAAAAATGTACAAATTTTCAAAAACTAACAAAATCACGAATTTTTCATTGCTGCAATTATCTAGCAGCAAAAGCCCGGCCAACGTCCCAATGTATGTTCACTAAAAATTTGACCCAAAAAAGATGCAATTAGTGGTATACTAGGGGGGGGGTCGAAGTCAAGGCTATTGATTTTGGCCATGTGACTTTCGGGGTCCATAGCTTTAAAGGATATAATCGCTGTGTTTTAGATACTTTTATTGGATGCCCATAAGCCTAATTAATCTAGCACGATTTAGTTCGGGGACCTGCCATACCCCATGAGTTAAAATTAACTGTTTTATAAAATAAGGTCTTTTCGCCAATAAGTTGTTTTTGGGGTTAACTGTACGAAGGAGTATAAATTTGCGCATTCTGAAAATAGATTCGGAATCGCAAGGAAAAACTTTATTAGACCCACTAAGTCCCGTTAACCGACATTTTCTACCCACACCCGGGGGTCACTCTAGAAACATGTGTGTGATACGGCTGAACATTCGACCAATTTTTTAACGAGCAATTTCTAATTTTCAATTTTTAGGTTCATTTGCGATCAAAATTTCTGGTCGTTAGTTACCCTGAAATATGCGCAATAAAATTATAGGCGGGAATGAAACCCAACGTTTTCCAACATAAGACACAGCTGTTTTAACTCGCAAAAAACTAATTTTTTTAAAGTGTTAATTCCTAAGTACCTGTATGGACTTAAATTTTTTAAAGGTAGTTTTCAACTAGAGGTCCCCTCGGAAAACAATTTGGTGTGATTCGCGATTCAAAATAACCAACTTCCGGTCTAAAAATAGTTCCAAAAAATCCCACGGCCAATTTAGGGGGGTCGGTAGGGGTCAATCACACATTCAACCACGTTTAAGGCCTTAAAAACACCAAAAACAGGGTCCGTGAGGTGCCTGAGAGATATATTAATTATCGTATATAGAAAATAGCGATTTTCTATATTTGGAGATAAGCCGGTGTTCTATTATCCGACTAATGTTTATTATCATGACTAATTGTTTAAAGCAGTTGAACGTTAACAGGTTTGCTTTTATATTAAAACAAGCACTAATCTTGACTATCCACACTTATTGATCATCTTCCGACGAGAACGACTTTGGGCCCATCTAATGTATGTCCATTATGAACATTTGCATCTCTTATTGCGCATAATTCTTTGGCCTTTTTGTAATTTTTTCTATGAAGTATTTTTAGTTTTCCATAACTCGGAATATTTGTTTCTCTACTTTGTGCTCTAAGTTAACCGACACGTGTGCATATGTAACAATTGGTACATCTGGCTATATTGTGGCTTATTGTACGGTGTTCCAAGCATAAATTATTAAACCATATACCGCAGTATACCTAAAAGGTGCGGCGGAAATTTTGGGTGCTAAAAGATTTTCGCCTAAATACATAAACTGTATTTCACGCAAACTTAAACAGGCCCTAAAAATTCCATGACTAATTGTTTAAAGCAGTTGAACGTTAACAGAACTGGATGTGTCAGCCTTCCTATGACGTGTACGATGAGCCAACTATTCGGTCAGGAATCCCCAGCTTGAGATTCGGTGATAACAATCTACGCGCCTCCCATGGGAGTGGGAACCAACCAGCCCTCAATAAAGTTACTAATATAAACTAAAGTAACGAGCCCTAATACGGGCCCCTACGTGTAGTAGTTTAGGTTATACTAGACACCTGGTAGGAGGATGGGATGAAAAATTTCCCGAAATTTGTGAACTTTAGCTCTACTATCCAACAAACCATAGGTGTTGATACATAACATCCTCAATCTACGGAGTTCCTAATGTAACATAAGGCACACTTTAGTAGCTGGTCACTTACGACTCGGTCCTGATTTCGATTATTACCGATACCCCATTCTTAATAAAAATATTAGGAGTCGTAGCAGAGTACGGAGCTTACGGTTCCGATCCTTCCTCATTTTGTTATCTTTATTAAGAGATCCAGAACACTAAGTTTGCTTTTATATTAAAACAAGCACTAATCTTGACTATCCACACTTATTGATCATCTTCCGACGAGAACGACTTTGGGCTCATCTAATGTATGTCCATTATGAACATTTGCATCTATTATTGCGCATAATTCTCTCTATCCCCATCGGCCATTCTCTCCCCCCATAGATGACCCACGATCACCATATTTGTGTGCTTCAAGTCCTGTTCTACCAATACCCTTGTAAGGATATCCTTTGCCGGAAATACAAGGACCATTTCCTTGATACATCTCTTGTTCTCAACCGTACGAATACCTCAACCGTGAATTTAATTTTAATGCATTTTCCCGGTAATCGGAAATTTTATGTAATATCAATTTATTACCCAAAAGACATTAAACATAATTTCTCTCATGTATGCGCCATCATTATGTGATTCAGCAGTTCTAGGTTGAATCCTAGATTCCAGAAGAGTGATTAATTTGTCCTCCTATTGACCTTCACAACGTGCGACTGTCGATAAAATCGTTACGCCTCCTTTATATGTATTACACGTGCTGGCCGTCTTTCCGACGAGTTATGTCATCAGTTCCTGGATCAGTGAACCATCTCATTCTTGCCGCCGCCTTTAACGCGTAACCAGTCAAAAGCTGTTTACGGTGCCTCAATGGTCATGATCTCTTCGATTTTATTAACATAGACCATTTTCACGGTCGTGCTCTCGTTTCTTCTATCAGAAGCGCTCATTTTTGTTGTGTTCTGTGTTTGTGACCGTTCTATTCATTTCCCTTATATACATTATCACATTCTGCGCCACCAGCTGAAAGTTCACGAACTTTCCCTCAGATCCGCCGTGTGTACATTGAGCATTTTTTTGTCTGATTTAAATTGTGGAATTTCTCTAATCGCACTGTACTAGTTACCTAAGTCTTTTACTCCCAAAACGAGACTTCTTTCGCCTCTGATATTTTCTTCTTCACTGGAAATCCACGCCTCTCCAGTGCATCTACCATGGACTCACAAATAGGTGTGATGAATGGCGCATCAGTTCCCTAAATTTTTCTTTACCTTTCCACCGCTTCTTTCCCTCCATCCCTCTTTCTCCGTCCCTTCACATCTCCCATTGCTTTCTCGCTTCACATAATATTTTTAGTTTTCCCGGAAAATTTAATTTAATTTTGAAGAAATAGCAAAGAAATACTAAAAAACAAATATTCCCTTTCATTTTGATCGAGCATGTTAAACTTTCTGGTGCTATCTTTATTGTGCGACTTCATTTCTACACCACGTGATTTCCGGCAACTTTTCCACCTCCACATTCTCCGGCTTCTTCCCTGTGACTTTATTTTTGGATTTGTTTTTCTTCGACTTCTCCCATTCGTTTCTACCGCTCTGGGTTTTTTGTTGGATACTCGTTCGTCTGGAAGTTCATTCGTCTCCACTTCCTCTTCTAATGATGCAGTGTTGTCCAAAGACTATAAAGTCGTGGCCTCTTCTATATCTATGTCCTTTTATTGTTCTTCCGGAATTCCTATGTTTAACACGAACTTCAGTATGGCTCTGCTGTGTATTGACACCAGTTTACACCTTGTTTTCGATGTCGCTCGTTCTTCTTTGTAATGGCGCTTGTTTCATCCGCATATCATCTAACTGTAAGATGCTTTCCCATCGTTCCACGCCCATTTTCATCTGCAGTTTTCCGATCACGTCATTCTTTTTATTGCAGGCATTAAGTTACTGTGATAACACTTCCTCTGTGTCAGCTCCATCCTGTCTTTCTAACTCGTGCCATTTTTGGTTCACATTCTCTCCTTCTGACTTTGCGTTGTCTCCCTAATCCTCAAAAAACACTTTGGCGTCCTTTATTTCTCACATATAAAAAATAAAGTTTGGCTTTACTCATTTTACCGAACGACTGTCGCTACTCGATCGAGATCGTTTTGCGTGACTCCACTTACCGCCCTACTCCCACTCGCCTATCCGAAACAACTGAATTGTCAAATCAACCCAGTTTCGGCAATGATATTCGTCGAAAAAATTCTCTTTTAACAGAAAATTTTACGCTGTTCATCGTTTATTCACACGCCTCGTTAAGAATCTGAATGAGCTGTTACGGCTTCATCAGCTTCAAGTTTCCTGTTGCAATGTGGTTGAGGTTTGGTGGGAATAACGTACGCATCTCCCACCTCACCACTCGCTTTTACTTTTGACTCTTGACAGAGAAACATCTGAATAAGTGTTATAGTGGCAGTGTTAAGTGTTATACCATTTATGTTACTAAAAGTATTAGCTTAAACACTACTTTTCCTATTTCAATTGACACCATAATTACCAATGAAATATTACTCACTATATTATTCGTTCGAATAATCCGTGTAGACGTAATTTACCAACAAAACATACCACCCCATCAAGTGTCGTTAGTTTGAAATTGCTTTAAACAATTACTATAAGTTGGATCTAAATATCTGTGTTCTAAATAAATATAACATGTACACTAAAATGACGTTAAAAATGTAAACGAAAACAAAAAATTGTTCGTTTTCCTTTTATTTTTACCTTCTCGCGAGAAGGGAAATGTGTACAATGTCTGTGCAATAACGATTTTCTAATCAAATCCTTATCCAAACGAGACTGGCACTAAACGAGACGGGCACTATAACACCAAGGGAGGAGCTTTTACTTCTAAGACAAAGTAATCACAAATCATCAGTACACTGAAATATGAATGTAGGACGAATGCATAAATAATAGTGAAAGCCTTATTATTTAACTATACCCATTTAATGCGGTGTATATTAAATTATCAAAATGTTTTGTTACAGAAATATATTTGAAGCAGATAGTACAAACTGCTGAATATTTAGTGACGTCCATATCGCTGCTTATGAACACAAAGCAATGCTAGTTTTAGGATAGATAGTCTATATAACATGTTCTCCCTTTTTTTTAGAAAAAAGGGAGGTTGGAAAATCTTTAATCATAAAAGCATGCAAATGATGCTAGAGACGAGTATGCCTGTTAGGTTTTTGAGAAATTCGAACATCTTTGTTTACAAATTATTAACAATCACACCACCCATGACTGAAGAATATGTTTCATCTCCCGAGGAACCCCCCGTATCACTTTATTTTACTAATCAAAAATACATTACAGGTGTTTTCAAGCAATATTCGTTTCGACTACCGCATATATTTTAGTCTCGATTAAATATACTCTTTTTGGCGTTTACTTCTCGTAGTATTTGTTTTCACAGAATTCGATAAGATGGACATCACAATTTCAGGACAAGTCATATGCCCAATTTCGCTTAACCGAAACCCACTACATGCAATGAAGTTAAGTCGTTTTCAGGCTAGGAACCAAAGTCAAGATAAACAGGACCGCCGTTTGATGGCACCAGACGAAGTTCGCCAAACTCAAAGCCAACACTATAGAGGTTTTTTAAATTACTTAGCCGATAATTGCTGAGATTTACATATTTCTGAGAACGTCTTCACCTAGGATGAAATGTTTTGCGGGACACCTGTAAACCAGAAGAGGGATATGTATAATTCTTAATAAAATTTCGTGACTTTTCCCGGTAAATTTGGCCAACCTTAGGGAGTTTCTGACGGATAATCATCAAAAGCAATTAGTGAATTTCATAAAATGACATAAATTGTTTTGGGTTATTTAACTGTGAATACACACAAATCAGGTGTAGAGTGACCAGATGTCCCTAAAAAAGCGGGACTTCTTTTTTGAGCGTATGGATGTTTATCCTATGCTCGTAGTTCTATATTAGTAGTCCTTAAAAATCATATTTGACCAAAATTAAGAAGTTGTAATATATTCTGTTTCGGAGGTCTCAACCAGCCGAATATAAAACATTCCAGAGTGACAATTTTCTCCAGTTACCGAGTCCTATATTTTACATAATACTAACACACACCTGTCTGGTGTGTTCTGTACAGAACAAAAGTTCCAGGAATAGTTCCACAACAAAATGTCCCTATGGACGCTACTGTACAAAGCCATCATATATGATCATAAAAAGTTGTATCATGTCCATACAAGATGCATCGGTTGTTAAGAGGATATATTACGAGTTTGATCATATCTAAATTGATTAACTTATTATGTAGTTTTACTTTATATTAATGCGATCGTTTAAATCATGTTTTCAGTAAATGTAAAGCTCAATTCATTGTAATAATTTCTCACAGAATACGAATATGAAATTTAACTTTAGGTTCACGACATAGCCATGGACATGGTCCGCCTCGTGATTCCTCTCATCATTCCTCGTCTTCAAACCATTCTTCTTCAAGTTCAAAGCATCGTAATGGGACTTCATTCTACTGAACTTGAAAACGAATAATATCTTCAAGCACTTTATTTGGATATATCTTCAATCGTATTCGGTCATGTGATGCACCGAATTCTATTTCATTATCCACGTGACCTGCCACGCATATACAGGGCCTGGCGCTTTTGTTAATGCCATGCCAAATTCGCTCTCATTTGAACGATGCAATAAAATGGTTGAGATTCCTGCAAGAACTTGTAACTACTGTAACGAGCTTGAGATCCTATCATACAATAACACTGATGGTGAAAGGCAATTTATACATACTGTATTTATCTGTACATAGGATGCCTTATGCCTCGAGTAAGGTCGTGGGATGTCCTTGCAGCTCAAAAATTGTCTTGATTGGTGGTCGATCACTATCACGTCAATCATTGTATACTTTTCCTGTTCTTTACAAAGTTGTATTTCATAAAATTTATTCGAAAGTTACACAAGATCACGTTTACTCTAGAAATGCAGATATGATCAAGTCGGATACACTGGTCGAATCGATTTCGCTATGGAACCTCAAAGATCCGAGCATGATTTGGTATAAAGCACCATTTGCATCGGTTTGGATCCTTTCCCTTGCCATCTGGACTAGCTACAGTTTCAACTACGAAGTTGGGCTTTTTCTTACGTATGTACATACTATATCCGAATAGTTCATTATATTTACCCCTCAGACAGATACCGTTGAGTATCGGGTGTGGGACAGCCAATTTTACGGTCGGCCGAAGTATCTACCTGGGAAACAGGCCCAAGTGTTGATCGGAGAAAGTATGTCCATTGGATCATGAATCATATCACTAAAAAACGGTTTGAATATCGTTGAGAAGTCAGTGGTGTCATTATTTTGAGTTAAATACAGACTATTGTATCAGACGGTATATTGCATAATGTAATCGGAATAATAAATGTTCACCTGCATATTCTGAAATGTAGATTGTACTTAGGGTGACCAGATGTCATTTTGCGTAATTATTTTTTTATTTCTATATTAAATTGCCCAGATGAGAGTTAAAACACCCATGTGAAAACTACCCCCCCCCCTATGGCAGGCAACAACTAATCGGTTAATCAGAGCTTTTCCTTGCGGTTCCGAATATGTTCCCAGAACACCCAAAATTATACGGCGTCGTACAGTTGACAGCACCTAAAAACAGAACGTGAAAAAGACCTTTTTTTGAAAAAACGTAAATTTAACTCTTGGGTTATGGCAGCTCACCGAACTAAATTGTATTAGATTAAGTAGACCCCTGGGTATCCAATAAAAGCATCGAAAACATACCGAACTTATTTATATTTGTTTTAAATCTTTGGGCACATGTTTCCTAAATTATACCAAATCAAGAAGTTAAAAATGCATGATTTTCTCACTTTTTGAAAATGTATACTCAACTAATTCCATTTGTGTGACCAACTAGGTCACGTGTCAATAATTTGAGGTCGGTCAATTGACGGTGGAGTCTTGAAAAGTCGAATAAGCCCACTTTAGAGCCAATCGGACATCAAGAAAATACATTTTTTGAAAACACATTTTCACCATATCTTAAAATTGCTGATTAATGGACTCATTCGACGCGCACTGATGTCAGCTACATTTCATTTCAAGTGATATACTCCTAACCCGTTATTTTATAATTGGTGATACGTTGATTATCCACAAAATATTATATTAAATTATGTCACTTTTCGTAAACGCAAAAAATGAAAAATAATCAATTTCCAATCTTTTGCTGCCAAAAGTTTGCCAGTTATATTGAACTGAGTGATTAACAGCTCATTTCTGCGGGAATATACTTCACTCATTTTGACTCCGACTATCACAATTGTGCTTCCCATTGGTCGATTGTCGACCTGTATGTGTGTATTAAATAGGGATATATAGTGGTTACCTATATTAGGTCGTACATGTTGACATATATGTTTTTATAATACCGAATAGATTCGAAGCACTATCGCGTTCAACACTTACGATGACGAATATAATAGATCAATATTTCAAACGAAATTGATCATTTATAGAAAATCACTGTCTAGATATGTTTTAGTACCGTGACAATTCTTCTTCAAATTCTTCTTTGGTTATCAACAGTATGGTCGTGCAAAATGAAATGCCTTGTAGAATGCAATAAATCAACTGATATTATCAAAACTCAGCTCATAAAAGGTAAATTATTCACACTACTAAACTCTGACATACATTTTTGTACCTGCACTTTATTACCTATTCTCTGACTGATCATCGCAGTGCCTAGTAGTTTATATACGAAGTCTTTCTGATGATCATATGTTTAGCAGAAAGAAAATAATTATGCTTGACGTTTCTGGAGAAAAAACATTTAAATTATCTTCGCTTACACACATGTGTCAAAAGTGCCCCCTCCTAGGGTCTGGGTAGCAAATGTTGGTTAACGGGCCCTAGTGGGTCTGATAGAGCTCGAATCTATTTTCAGAATGTCCAAAATTATACCCCCTCTAAAGACAAAAATGAGTTGAATATAGTTGACTTTGACCGTTCTGAAATATAGTTTTATCGCAGTTGAATTTTTAGTGACCATACTTTGCGATCTTGAGATGTTTTCTAAATAATAATTGTACCTTTTTCAGTCATTTTTTGACCTATAACGGTTCCGACATACTTCACGATATGACAGTTTTGACTTAAATTAGCTCGCACCATATAACGGGTCTATGGGAAAATCTATCAAATACCCTTAAAATTTGATATGTTTTAGAGTTTAGCTTCACGGCTTTACGAAAAGTGCGTACAATTGATTCTTCTCAAGTTATGGTAATTTAAGACTTCATAATAGGGGTTTTTGGGGGTTAACTAACTATCAGAACCACTAAGTCCCGTTAACCGACATTTTGCTGCCCAGACCCCTAGGGGGGGCACTTTTGACAGATGTGTTACAGTTGGCTTCATCGTCTTATCATGGAACTTGAAATTATCGCAACCATATTTTGAAATAGAAATAGCAGTTTTTAGTATTAATCTGGATTAAACAGATTATTGTCTTTGTATTCTGGAGATAAAGGGTAGATAAAACACTGTTGTCAATTGATGCCGATCATTTTTGTAAACCTAAAATTAACATGCTTAAAGAAATGTTAACAGTTTTTGGCAAACCCAATTTTGTACCGACATTCATATATATATCCTTATCCCGTAGGCATTGTATGACCTTTCCATGGCATACTGTCTTATTATAATTATATATCGTGTCCATTAAATGTGTTATCTCACGCATAATTCTGTCAATTCTAATAGGAAACATATCGCATCACAGAGGGCTCATGACGCAACGGAAACTACCAGGAATCGTCACGGAAACTACGAGGGAATCGCTAGCTCATTTGACCAACCAATACTTTTTCATATTCAAGTAATTCTATTGGATGAAATAATTGGAAGAAATAGGTTATAGAAACTGGGGAAACGATTTTCCACAATTGATGTAGATAAACCGAAAACGTTCATAATTTGGGCGTATTGAACTCTATCAAAAAACCGCCAACCAATTAATGTAATTATTGACACGAAAGTAATATATATAGGTGACATTTTATGAAGCTCGGGAGCCTTGTTGACGTAATCGGTGGAGCGTTGCTCCGGTAAAGCAAAGCTTGCTTGTTGGAGTCCTGAACCGAGTGCCCAAAAAGGTTTTACCTATGAGTGTAATACAGACGCGTAACAATGGAGTCCTCGGCTGGCCACAGCTACATGCACCGTGCCCGCAGACGGAGACAAAACCTTCGGGTAGCACAAACCTGACACTAAGGTAATATATATATACGTGAAAGCTTATGAAGCTCGGGGTCCTGTTAGCGTAATAGATATAGAGTTGCTCTGGTAAAGCAAAGCTTGCTGGTTCGAGTCGGGCTGAGCGCCCGAAGAGGTTTTACGTATGAGTATAATGCAGATCCGTAATGCTTGTAACCTCCTCGATGTTTAGGGATAGAGGAGACTCTCCCACCACAAAGATTAAGGACGAACGATAATATTTAGCTCTCGAAGGTTAGCTTAGGTGCAACTAAACCTGAAGTACGCCTATATGCATATCTTCTTTATTAGTAACATGCAATTTATTATCCATTTTAACCCTCAATTCCAGAGTTTTTCTCTTACTAAAATATTCCACTTTCAATGACATTTTGTAAGCTTAATATATTATTTATTTATCATCGATTCGAAATAGATCAAATATGTAGATGTCTTACATTGGCCAATTTTGTTTCGTGATTTGGAATTTTCCATGATCCGTGACGTTGGGCAATCTGTCGTGGGTAAGGTCCGTAGCGAGTTTGAATATATTTCAGGCTATCGGTACAGTACTGTCACGGAATTTTAATATAATGTCCATGGGATAAGGATACATATATTTATATGAATGAAATACTCCAAACTCGCCGTAAAAAAATTTGGCTTTTCACATCGCAGTAAAATGTTGCAGCAGAATGACGATGTTAACAAAGCGTTGTTGATTATTTTTGTACAGGAGGTTTTACTATTCAGGTTACGAAAGTTAAATATTAATGGACGTATTTAAAGGATTAGAAGATATTGGCGTGGTGGTTTTCCGAAAATTTGTCCCGTGTGGTGAAATAGCGATAGCTTGATCAGGTGCTAAATTTAACCCATGATTAATATAGGGTAGGGTTTCAGGCCAATCTAGACCCTATATTATTCGGCATGGTTTCTAGACCTCCATGGACAATATGATCAAAAAGTTGTCTGAGGGTTATATAAAAATACGGTTGCCTGCGAGATATCTAACCAGGATGGGATATATTAATTTATCGAGGCATATTGTTTCTTTATTCCATTTGATTTACTTAAAAGGTACGTAAACTTTCAATGTGCTGTAATGCGAGATTATACTGTGGAAGAAATGTCCGCCAGTTTGAAATTTTTTTGTACGAAGTACGGTCTATATCTAGAGTACTTGTGGACCACGTGAGTGACGGCTTGATACTGGTTCTTCTTTACGACGTCAGCGGAGAAACGGTTCGAGTACTATTCCGATCTTAACTGTTAGACAATCGAAATCGGACTCAAAAATGGGATGAGTGAATGTAATTATTGTATAATAATAGTTTAGTAATAATTGTATATATTTTTGTTTTTCCCATTCGATTCGCCACTTTCAGCTGAAAATAAAGTGTCAGATCCTAACAGATTCCAGATGGAAGTGGGTTATTCAAGTACGTAATCGCTTGATCGGAATTTACCCGGTGGACGGCGTGTTCGCGTTGATCGGCAGGTTGGTTGAACCGGATCAGGTAGGATTGTAGCAGGTTGATGTTGCAAAATCGATTGGTCGCGATGCACGCCAGCTATAGAAGGTCGAGCGGTGATTGTCTGTGGATTAGCTGCTGATGTCGGCACTGTTGCTGTTCGCACGTTCGGAGTCTACCTGACCGGTTGTTTTTGTCTGTTTCTATTTTGTAAAGTCTCGGCAGCGCCGGTAGTTGCGTTATTGTTGTACTCATCGGCCATGTTGGAAATGGAAGTACCACTGTTTTGTGTTGTAAATGTGGTTGCCGGTCGGGAACATACCGTAAATGCGTTCTATGGACCCAACTGGTCACATTTTGTTCGTTTCTAATATTTACCACCATACCATTTTACTTGACCACAGTATAACCAGGTAACCAAGGTAAATTCGTCTCTTTGGCTGTAGAAGATTGAGGGAGATACAAAAGAACCTTTTCGCCAGATTTGAGGTCTTTATTTGGTATCCCATTTAGCTTGCGTTCTATTTTTAGATCGGCTTCCTGATTGGCTAATTCGACAGCCTTGTAGACTTGTTTCAGCAAAGCATTGATTTTC